>VXBU01002286.1:44382-69220 GCA_013400315.1 Bombycilla garrulus
CTTCTTTACAGCTGGCTTTTATATAGATAACCTTCTATGCAGGAATTCTAGATAATTAGATAAATATTATTGAGTTTACTTCATGACAAATCTTTAAATAAAATTTAATACATGAGTAAAAAGTAAGAGGTATTATATATGATATGTTTTAACAATCCATTAAAATTTAGAATGATCAGTCCCAAAGTAATGTTTTCAAGACTTAGTATGAACAGAAACAGGAAAATTTTGCTTGTAATACATGTCGAAAAATACACCAGAACTAACATTTTGAAACGTGAAAGTGATGTCAAAAACCTGGTACCCTCTGTCCTGTGTTTATGTGAGACCTTTGACAGTTTCAAAACTGAATTAAATAGTATAAGAAACCTATTACTCTAAATGTATAAATTTTCTTATACATGTGTGTAGATACAAGAATGGCTGATACTATTTTCTTTTTTGTATACTGTTTTCTGAATTGGTTTTCATTGTGCTTTCACTTGGTCTCTGTAAAAAACTGTGCCCTATATTTGTAATAAAATAGATTTGCTCCAAGTGGACATTTCAGAGTGACAGGACCTCAAACAAATGCCTTGACAAGTACTTTAGTACTCTGCTTTCAGAAATGAAGGGGTTTTTTAAGATATGCGTTCTACACTACTATCTTAAGGACATAAAAAAAGTAGTGTTGTAGCTAAGTCTTCATGAGTGTGCATGTGAATACTAACACTCCTGTTATCTGTAGCAAGGACCAGAAACTTAATTGCAGTAGAACAGCAAAGTGTGCCAAATTTTTATCCCTGAAGCACTTAGTCTTAAAGATCTGTATTTTTATACCATTAGAAAGATGGTTGCACATCTTGTCCCACGTCAAAAAGCAGCTCCCAAATAATCTTTAAGCAAAATTTAGAAACTAGCATAAGGGAATGGCCATTTTCAAGGAGTTTTTAAATGAAAACTATAGTTTTGGAAAGGCAGGAGAGTTGAATAGCATGGATAAAGGTCATTTTAAGTCACCTGGTCTCTGCACTGTGAAACAGTTCACTGTAGCCCTGTAAATCCTGGCTGTGTTTGTAACAGAGAACAATAGCCAGGATCTGGCAAGTTAGTTAAAAATACATAATTTCTGGTATGAATTCAGTTTTACCCTTATACAGATGCAAGTTTTATCTCCTGATCAGCTTGAAATCAAGCAGAAAACTGAGCAAAGCTTGCTAATGAGCCTCACAAATCTAGGAATATAATAGATATTGTCCTCTGGCTTCTGTCACCAGCTCTCTTAGTGTACCCTTTTTTCTACTCTTCCATTAAATGTATGACAATGGTAGCCATCATAGCAGATTTATTTTAAGCCACTGTTGAAATGTTGTGATAAAGAAGGAAGACTTCATGCAAATAGGGCTAAAGGAAGGTTTATATGGGACTTTGGTACATGGAAGCAAAAACATTATCAAGATTTTTCACTGCAAAACCAGCTTTGAAGATGAAGGTATCAGAAAACATCTGGATTCTCTTGAATTTGAACTATCAATCCAAGATTTATAGCTTATTAAAAATATATATAATGTCTTAGATATTCCTAAAGCAAGCTGGAACACATTGAGAATCAAACCATTGAGAACTACATGTATTGTAAAAAGACATTACCCTGTCTACACTTGTCAGTATTCTGATGAAGTTGTGGCATCTTCTTATCTGGATAATGACACTTCTTCTGGGTAAAAGTGTTCAACTGTGTGTATATTTCTGGTTATTTCATTACTAACTGCGTGTTTTCAACATTAGTACTCTTTCCTGTTCCTAACTGAAGATATTTTACTTTTCAGAATAAATGTGACTTTTCTGTCGTTTGTTCTGCTTTCCTTTTAGAATGTTGTTCATGCCAGTCAGTTATTCCCAGCCATCTAAAGCTGGGTTCATTTGTAAAGATCACTATCTGAAATCCTGGCACTATTTAAATTTCAAGAATGCTGTTCAATGTTCAATTTCAACTGTTCCAAAAGTAAAGTTAATTTGTCCTTGTCTTGACAGCAAACATCTCATTATATAGATCTGAACTTTCAATCCATTTAAAATTTGCATTTCCAATCTTCATTATGAGGTTTCTTGGATTATGGAGGTGAGATGAAATTAGCTTGCTGTGAATCATGAAAAACCTTTAATATTTTTTCATTTGGGTAACCTTTTGTTCAAATTAAATTCGAAGATGTTCAAATAGGCAACTCTAAACTGCAGAATCCAAATACAAAACAAAAGCACATGCATTTTGTTGTTTTTTTTTTTTTTCTTTTTTAGAAAATATCTGTTTCACTGAATGGTATGAAGACCCTAGTGTAACCAGGACAGCATGTCAGCTTTACACAGTCTCTTTACTGCAGGTCCAGGATGGCTCAATGAGTGGAAATAAAGACTTCTTTATACTGAGGCAGGTGTATTCACCCCTTGAATGTCTCGCTGTCTTTGTGTCTCTTTAAGGCATTCAGTTGACACCTTTTATGTCACCTCTACTACTATGAGATATTGCCCTCCAGCATAGATTTTAATGATTTCCTCAAGCACACAAAATAAATTGAGAATCAACTTTACCAGAATATTTTCAGCTAATTGTTATAGTGTCCTTTTAGCACTGAATGCAACTATTTTAGTAGGAAATTGAAAACATGGATGAATAAAAAAATAACCCCCTCTGGAAATGAAAAATTAGAATCAGTGTCATTTTATTATCCATGTAATGGAGGTGAATCTTCTCTGTAGGATAACACAGTAACCTGCACCGTGTTACAAAAAAGATTATATATTGATGGTAAGATAGAGCAAAGAAGGTAATCAATCCTTGCATAAACTAGCATGTCAGTATAATATTTTCTCACAAGACATCCCACAGTCTGAAAAAGAATGACATTTGCTGAGAAGGCACAGGCAGCATTGCCTCTTTGTTGTACAGCAAAGCAGTTAAAATCTGGTGGAAAGCTCCCTTGAGTGGTTATGCACAGATCTTTGTGTGTTGCTCTGGGTTTTTTAATGATTGATGGACAAGGCTGGCATTTGAATCTGTATTTGGTTTCAGCAGTTCTTCACATAAATGAATAAATAGGACTTTCTTAACAGTGGGTTTCTCTGGTTTTTTGTGTCAGAATTGTGTGTCAAAGTTACTGTGCTTTAATAATTATGTTGCTATTTGCCTTCACATACCTGCAAAGATTATGACCACTCCTATGTGTTTGGAATACTATAAAAGATTTTAAGAAGATACAGCAATGTGTGCTGTATGTCACAATATTGACAAAATAATCCTGGAACAAAAGTAATTTTAGCCTGGACAGATTTTTTTTTTTTTTTTNTAGCATTGGTCAGGATTGCAAATGAAGCATATGAGCAAGTATGTACTAGATCAGGACTTTTCAGGTTAAAAAAAACCCTATATGTTATGAGAAATTTTACAATTTAAGTATATTTTGATATATTTTAAAAGTAATAATCCAAAAAAAAAAAATCACAGTGAAAATCTGATTTTTTTTTTTGTGTGACTTATGATTTGCATTAATTATTTGTAGTCACAAAAATAGCAATGTACATTTTTTTTTTCCTAATTTGGTATTGAATAAATCTTTTAAATGGGAGCAATATAAAAAAGATAGGCTGTTACAGAGACAATTAGAGATAGATCTCACTGGAGTTGTTCAGAAAGTTTACAGATTATTTTTCCTTTCTAAGGTAAGTATTATTTTCTTTCAAGTCAGGAGGATAATAAATAAATACTGACCTATCATGTGGAAATGAGTTATGGCAAAGGAAATACCTTTAGGACAAACCTCACAGTACTATGGATGTCTGAAATGGTAGTCTGAACCAGTTCGAAAGTTACCTTTTTTTGGAAAAGTTATAGAATTTTTGGGATTAATTGTCTTTGGATAACTAGTATGGACTTAAATATGCATTTTGAAAGAAAATTATGGTTTAAGTTAAGATTTAAATTAAGCTCTTATTGTCCTTATAAGAAACATTGTATTCCTTTAAATATTGTGGTTTTTATACTTCTAGATTCATACAATCTGTAGTAGAGTGAAGTGCATGAACATACAGATCATAAGGCAGGAAGAACTTTATCAAAAGTTGAAGAAGGGCATCTATATCAGTTGTGACTACTAATTGATGAGCAAGCAGAATGATCTCTTTTTTAATGAAGATTCCTTTTCAAGAGGAATTAAGACCTTTTATCCAAAAATTTGTTACCTGAACCACTTGCTTTTAATTTTTCTTGTGGTTATCCCTTAGTTTCATTTAATCCAGTATATCTTATTTCATGTTGAAAGTGACATAATGATGGTATAGACAAGCTATTAGAAAATTGGATGCATTTATCAGTACTACTTTATACCATCTTGAGATTTACGATGCCAAATTTAATTCACATTATGATGAAAATAAAGAGTTTTAATCTGAAGACAAGTGGATGGTTTAGGTACAGTTATATATCTTCTGTTCATTTTATGCATGACTATTCATAACACTGTATACAATATTAATGTGTACCTTCAGAAGTATTTCCCTTCCTATTCCAGGGACAAAATCAAGAATACTGTCAACATTATACAGCTTGGCTAAGTTAGTATTAATCACAGCACGCACATTCCAATATTTGTCATTTTGTGTCTTTTACTTTAAAACAAATAAATTGTGTTTGCACTGCAATTTTATGGGAGCACTGAGTATAGTTTTGTCAGGAATGTTTCCATGTAAAACAAAGAGTCTTGGTATCAAAGCAAGATGAGTTCTTTTCTTTTTAGGAACATAATTGTTTCTGTTTTGTTTTGCTGGGTGGTTTTTAGCTGTTGTTGTTTAGTTGGGTTTTTTTTTTTATTTTGTTTTGTTTTAAATTAATCCTGGTGAGACTCTACTGTATAGAAAAGGAAACACAAATTTGGATAAATATTGAATTTTAAGTGATTTCCCAGATAGAAATACATCAATATGATGGGTTTTCATTGCTCATTAAGAAAATGCATAGTAATATCTATTTACCTGGTACTGTGAGTCCAACTGGTTGGTAAAAGTTTAAAACAGAAAATATACATTTGTATTCACACATTGTGCCTTTATATTCTCTGCCCTTTGTTTCCATGCTTTTCCCTCAGCTATGTAACTTTTGTACTTCAACCTGGGGGCCCCAGCCTCCCCTCAGAAGATGTCAAATTCAAACTTTTCTGGCCAAGGTTAGAACTGATCCTGTTTCCATTCTACTTCAGGCATTAGGCTGCTTTTCAATGCGAACCACCTCTCTCTCTGGCTGTCATTTTGCATAAGAATGGCCTTAGGGTTGCTGTGTTTTTCTTGTATGGATGATATGTGCATGTCAGATGTCTTTGAAAACTCAGATCAGCTTGAGCCTGTCAGTACAGTGTCTGCCTGATTTGAAAATGTCCAAACAGCCTGAGGTTTCTGAAAAGGCTTGAAAGCTTAGATCTGTCAGCTTAGGGGTATACATGGCTCTGAAAAACTACAAAATCTAGAGTATGAAGTTAAATAAAATTATCTACAATTCTTTACATTCCTTTGCAGTAATTTTCTGGAATCACAGTTGGAATCACAATCTTGGATTTAGGTACTAAAATTTTATTTAAGTTGTACTTCATGCAGCAAGGATTTTTAGGTTTTTTTTGGGGTGGGTTCTACTCAAGAGGGTCATACATGTTTGTGTATTTGATATGATACTTGTATTTTCCACTTATTGGGCTGGTATTACTGACTACTGTCACTTTTGTTATACTGATGAAACTATAACTAAGATGACAAGGACAATTAGAAACACAATACTGAATTATTGAATAATCATGTATTTATGATGTTCAGTATGTATTAATATCCTAGAAAGTGATATAAATATTTCTTAATAAGTTTTCTGCAATATTCATAATTTCAAAGTCAGTTGTAGTCATTACAGTGGCTATTTTTTCTTTGCAATACAAAGACACACATACATATTAAACCCTTCCCAGTTATTTGCAATTTTAATTTGAAAAGTTAACTTTGGGGATTAAGGTATTCAATTATTAGCTCCAGCTTTTAAAGTCAGCCCTTTTATTGTGTGTTTGGCTATTCATTTTTTTTTTTTATTCTCAGCTAAATTGCAAAGTTAGGTTATCTGCTTTGATGACAAGATTTTAAAATTTATTTAACATTCACTGCCACTGACACTAAACATTATACCAAAATTTGCACTTTATATTTTCATATGAGGGGATTCTAAAGACTACAGTCTAAAAAGACTGTCCACCTTGGTACCATTTCAACAGACCTGTTTTGGTTTGAATCCCTTGTAAATTACTGAGAATTTTCCCCATTTTTCACCTCCACTTGTGATCAAATTTAATTAATCTCTGGAATAAGCACCAATACCTCCCACTAATTTTCTATGCAGCTATATGTATTAAATATAAATATAGTGTAATCTGTCAAAATCTAGCAGACTGTATTGATGACAAGGGACTTGGCTGCTTACTCAAACCAGAATTTCCAGAAGTATTTTAAAAAGTCCTACAAGTTGGGATTCTCAACCAAATGAGCACCTGTGAAGACAATGTAAATAGCTCTTCAGAGTAATTTCAATTTTATTGAACAGCTTACCTTGCTTAAAGGAAAATTAAAATGAGATTAGTGGAGAAAAAATTCTCTTAGAATTATATTCACTATTAAAAATAAGATAAATTCCCAAAACCAACCAGACATCCAACAAATATAAACCTCCAACAAACAATTTGTGAGAAAAAAGACAATATGAACAGTTCACTCTAAAAGTATCTTTGGTAAAAATAAGTGTTAGAATGAAACACATACAATGTCATTTAGATGAAATGCCTCCTATGTTTTTTTTTCTTTGTGGTAGAAATAATTCTTATATATTCCTGTAATACTGCTGTGTTTGCAGTTCAGTAAACATGCAGCTTAAGCAAAGATAACTGTGTCAGCAGTTGATTGCAGATCATTATTTCCACAGTACTGCTGAGTGATGAATTAAGAAAGTTGTCTATTTCAGAGATAAATAATGCCAATGACAGAAGTAAAACTGAATTTATCTAGGAGAAATATCAGTCTTGGAGACAATTAAAATCTGTTTATGTAAAAATTTTATACCTCCTATGTAGCCATACAATAATAGAAATGAAAGATTTGCAGCATGTAAGCAATACTAGAAACATGAAATATGTGTTTTTCTAGAACAAATAGTGCATTTCATATTTGCATTTTTCATTGCACTTAGATTATTTACTGAATATGAAAATAACCAAGACAAATACCTTCCTGATGCAAACCTACAAAAGAATAGGGGTGTCTGTCTTTGTCCTCAACATATTTACAGAGTTCCCACCAAAGGAAAATACAGTTTCAGGTGGAGGGTAAAGTGGTTCATGCAATCCTGGCAAAATTCTGGAATTTTTTACTTTTTATTATTTTTATATTATTGTTATTTTTTCATTATTGCTTTTCATCAAAGCCAGAATCAACATGAAAAACTAAATAAACTGGATACCTGCTTGAGGAACAATTCTTAACATCATTCAGGATACCTAATAATTTGGCAGGGAGACTTACCTTTAAAGTAAACCTTCAGTTTCCGATACAGCACACTGTGTCCATGATAATGCTGTCCTAGATATACGATGACATTGAATTAATTTGTGGACGGTCTGTTTTGTTCATTGATATTGTTAGCAAATTTAGGGAGTGAAAATACTCCCTAAACAGTGGGAAATGTGTTGTAGCTGGGGATCCTGCTTTCTACATAGTAACTGGGGGCATAAGAGGAGTAAACCATGGGGGAGAATGAAGATAAAAGAGATACTTTCCACTGTGAATATATTGCAAGAAATAAGTATATGTAACTGCATGCCTTGGAAACTATCTTCAGTAGCTATTTCATGCTTACATTATCCCTGGGAAACCTGTTTTTATTATACAGTCTCCAAAACAGATTGTACTGGTTTGAGATTGATTGATATTTTGCGGGGCAAGAAATAGTCACCCCTGGAAGTGAGGTGTGCCTGTGGATTTTCCATGAGCCTAGTGCAATACTTATTGTGGGCTAGATTTAAAGACAGACAGGGAAATGAGCTAATTAAAAGTGAAATGTGCCTTAGTAGGATATATATTTGGTACAGGACTGCCCAGGAATCGTTCTCTTTTGTTTCCAGCCTTGAAGAGGTAAAGACATGCTGGCAGCCTCGGCCCAGCTTTCCCCCCTCACAGCCACAGAGGCCTATGGGCGGGGGAGGCTGGGCCAGGGCCAGGGCCTGGCCATACCAGGATCCGCTTCCAAGGGAGCTGTCCTGGCAGTTGGTGAGGAGGATGGAAAAGAAAAGCGAAGCCCCAGCCCAGTTCCAGTTTCCTCCCCAATGTCCTGGCAGGGAGCAGGAGAACAGAGGGATGGGCTGGCCCCAGGCTGGCAGAGAAGAATTCCTCCTTCTTATTGGAAGAGCTGAGTTACTGGCAGAAGTCTCAGAAAATGAGGTTTGAACTGCTTTTTGCCTAGATGGACTTTTTTAAGGCATGCATCCTACTTGATTGAACGGGGAGCAGCTCGAAGGAGATAAGAGACAAATCCTGAGACTTGATGTCAAGGAAAAGTCAGGAAAGAATCCAAAGTGGGAAGGAAGAATGAAGGAGTGGGCCGGGTTTGGCATTGACTTCTCTTGCAAAGCCATAGGGAATGGACTGGATGCTTCTATAACATACAGAATAATTTTTACGGGGATGTCCTGTGGGGGGCGCTAATGAAGCACTGAATTTTGTTGTCCTCGGCCCCAGGGACAACCAGAGATGGGGAATGCTGGAGTATTGATTGTTGACGTCCTCGGCTCCAGAGATGACTAGAAATAGGGAGTGCTGGAGCAATAATTGTTAATGTCCCTGGTTCCAGGGACGACTAGAGATAAGGAGCGCTGATGCACTGATGTAATAATATCCCCGGNAATTTTTACGGGGATGTCCTGTGGGGGGCGCTAATGAAGCACTGAATTTTGTTGTCCTCGGCCCCAGGGACAACCAGAGATGGGGAATGCTGGAGTATTGATTGTTGACGTCCTCGGCTCCAGAGATGACTAGAAATAGGGAGTGCTGGAGCAATAATTGTTAATGTCCCTGGTTCCAGGGACGACTAGAGATAAGGAGCGCTGATGCACTGATGTAATAATATCCCCGGCCCCAGGGATGAGAGATAACTGTTCCTCGGGATAAAGATGGAGCTGATAAGGAGAGGTTTTGTTTTGGACTAGGAAAAAGACATTTTTAAACTGCACCCTAAAAGCTGAAACGGCCCATGGGCAGTTGTGAGAAAACTGTCCCATGGGGGGCATTGTTTTACAATGGCAAATCTGTGGACAAGCTATTTATGAACTGTGTGGCTACAAGAAGACTGGTATTCTTGTGGGGGATTTATAGCAAAGTAAGAGAGACTCCTGCTTTTCTTGATGGGTTGGAGAAATAACTGTTTGAGGGGTGGATTGACTGAAATCTTAAGTTTTGTCTTTTCATGTTGTCAGTGGGAGAGTGAACAGTAGGTGGGGGGAGGATGGATGACGCGGACCTCTGGAGCCCGGCTAGCTCTGACCCACCACACTATGGTCCGGAAGGGCCACGCCCAGTGTGGGGAACTGTCACTGCAGGTGTTGTGTCAGTGACAGAACCTCAGAGCTTTGGCTCTATGGAGGCAGACTGCCGTCAAGGGAGAGACAAAGGGGTGAGAGGAGGCTCTTCTGCTCTCGGGTTCCAAAGGCAGAATTTACTGCCAATGAAAGGAAGAGAACAAAAGCGCTCCGAACATAGTTGTGCAAGGAGTTTTATAGGGTTATAAATTAAGGGGTGGGAATAAACAGTAAACCAATCAGGGCACCATAGGGGAGGATCATAGGGTGGGGTTTACAGAACACAATCCAATGGGGACAGGGGAGGCGAAGAAGGGGTCACATGGGCCAACGGGGCGTGGAGGTTTAGGGGATTTCCAAGGGGGTGGATATTTCAGGGATTGGCCCATGTGGGGATTGACAAGCAAAGGTCTGGAAGGAGGGGCAGGGTTTGGGTGATGGATGGGGAAGGTACTGGAATAAGGGGAGGAGACACGTTGAAGGGCAGTTTAGGGGAGGGTACAATTGGGGAAGAAACCATTGCAAGCAAACAGGGGGGAACATAGGAACAAACTACAATAATATAATTAACAATGAAATCAGGAAAAAACATGCGCTGCAACAGATGGATGTTTTGAAAGTTTCCTTCTAGTTTCTGGGTTTTTTTCTTTTTTTTTTAGTGTTAGTTAATAAAGTTTCTTCTCTATACTTTAAGTTTGGGTGGTTGTGCCCCTTTTTTGGTCCTATCTCACAGCAGAAATTGAGAAAAATATATTTAAATGAATGCACTTGTCCTTGGCCGGTGTCAAACCATGACATTCTTAGTTTCCTGACTGAGAAATTGAAATTTAATAAATAAACCCATGACAGAGGTTTTCCCAATGATAGATTGGTATTTTAAATGCTGCTGCAGAATCCAAAACTACTGACAGTTCATCACTCTTAGTCAAGAACTACTGTCCCATATGGTAAGCAAAGTTCAACACTGGTGCTTGGAATATTGTCACATGCTCAATAATTTTCATAACTAATATGAATGTGTTTTTTACCTGTGATATAGTCAAATAATAAAGAAGTAAAAACGTTTGGTGACAAAGTAAGGTTTTTTCCTTTCTCTGCCTTCACAGACAAGAAGAACTGTGGCTATTCACAGCTTTTTCATAAAGCAGGAAAAGGTTGAGTATTTGGGGCTTTTTTTTGTTTGGTTGGGATTTTTGTTGTTGTTTTTGTTTTTTTGTTTTTCTGTGTTTGGTTTTTTTTAATAGAAGCTGCAAAAAACCCAAAATATTTAAAGTCCATAACTTTATGAAAAACACTTGCCAAAGGAAAGAGACAGTTAAAAGAGTAATAGATAAAGGTTGATGGTGAGGTGAACTCACAGAGTATTATTAAGAATGGAGCTTATGTAGTGCTACAGGGTAGAATGGAGATATTTCCCATATGGCAATGCTCAGTGTAATGGAAACACTTGTGTTTAACAACTGAAAGCTTCTCAAAAACATTAGTAGTGGTGGCCTGGGGGTGGGTATCGTAACATTTCCTTCTGTATGAGTTTTGTAGGTTATACAGATGTCAGTAGATAATGGCTGAAAAAATATCTGTGAGAAAATAAAAGGCTGAAGAACAAAAAAATAGATGCTGAATACTGAAAAACAAATAGTGTCTTGTAAATGTGTCTAATGCCTGATGAGCTCTGGAGACTCACAACCCTGCTGAGTCCACAAGTGCAGGTGAATTCAGAACATCCATAGTTTGCTGGCTATACCCAAGGCCAGCAGTGAGCACCAACACGAACAATGGGTTTGTGCAGCTCAGAGAACATCCGAGAAGGCGGTGGGTGTTTTATGCAGACAAGTACTTCAGAATTACATAAACACCTGATGAAAGAAGAGCCTTCTTGAAGAAGTTTGAGAAACACAATCTAGAAGCCACATTGATTCTGCTTCTGTTAACAATGTCTGGCCTGTCAGTCATTGTTGCTCCTGTCACACCTGTTGCTGAAAACAGGTGACAATTAATAATTGTGGTTATGCATCTGTATGTGCTGACTTGTGCTAATGGGAAGGGGCACTGAATGTATTGTACAGACAATTATCCGCTCTTAACAGCTTAATTAAAAGGTGTTCCAGTACATAGTGGTTGTAATTGGTGTCTCTCCTAATTAGATCACCTTAAAAGAGAAGAGAGAATTTATTACAGGAAATGAGTTCTTTCATGCTTTTTGGAGCAAGAAAGGTCAAGAAGTTGACTTGAAGGTTTTAAAGGTAGAATTGAGATTAGTGTCTGTGAGTAAAACAGCAGAAGAAATAAAATTAAAGGAGAGGTAATAAAAAGGTTATGAAAGATAAAAATTGTTGAACTGATTTGGTGGTCCAAAAAAAGTATCTTATCCTCCCATCCACTCAGTTCACAGACCCTTGTCAGGAGTGCTGGACAAAACTTCCTTTCTTTGAGATTGAAATCTACAGGAATAATGAGGAGAGAACTTAAGGAGACTATCTACTTGTCAAGTGGTCTGTACATACCTTAATCAGAAAGCTGCTACTTTATTTATTTATTAGAACACAAATCTATGTAATCCACTAGAACTTTTAAACAAAGCATGTTTCTGGATTCCTTTTAAGGGAGCCTAATACTTAAAATATTACAACTTAAAGTAGATCAAAATAGAGGCCTTAAAATGCATCATCCAGCTGTCTTTTGAAAAAGAATACAATCTCAGTATGATTTTTTCTCTTGTCTTTGGAAAGGAGAAAAAAAATAGTGTTGCTTTTCAGTACTTGTCCCTACAATGTCCTGCAACAAGGGGATGAAATTTGTATCAATCTTTCTAGAAACTAATTTCACAGACTAGCCTGAGCAATACCTGGTAAAGGCCCATTATCTGGACTAGAACAAAAATAACTACGCTGTCACAAAGCACAGATTGTGATGCTAATCACTTGGAGACATAGTGTATGAAACAGAAAACATATGTAGAATTTTGGTCTGCTTTAAAAGAGTGATAGATGGAAAGTTTTTGTATACTCACACAGCAATTTCACAGTAAAGCTCTCCAGCTGGCTTTAAACATTGCTGAGCAAGAAAAGTGGCCAATATTTTGTATTGATCTGTGGATGGTGGAAAATGTGGGGGTGGCTGCAGCAATGGAATCAAACCAAATGGCAGGGCAGGTACAAACCCATCTGGGCTGCCACACTGTGACAAGGCATTCTCAAGGCCATTCTCCAGGGTGGAGAACCTGGCTATGAAGGTGTGCCATAAGAATATTCACATACCTGAATCTGGCCACTGAAGATCACCAGAGCAACTAACAGGTGGTCAGGCTGCTATGACTCAAGTATCTCAGGTGGATCTGGACTGGCAATATAATGGTGAATTATTCTTAGATCAACTGGCCCATGACAGCTCAGGCCGTCAAGAAAGAGATGCAACCCAATGATGGGCTTGTTACTGAAGGGTGGACTTGACCACAGACACAATTCAATGTTGTACATGAATGGGAAACATGGGTTTTATTCATGTATCTCTTTTCCCTTTTCATTACAATTGTCATTATTGTTGTTCTTGTTGTTATTACTATTGTTTTTGTTGCTGTTATATTTTACTTCACCTTTTAAGCAGTTTTTTTGTAAGTCCGTGGAGTTAACCTTTTTCCTATTCTCCTCCCCACCCCATGGAATGGGTGGGGTTATAAGCAAGCATCTATATCCTGTTTAGTTGCTGACTAGTGTTAAACCATGACAGAAGTACATGCTATAAACTGTCTTCTGAGGAAACTCTTTTTTCAGACTTAGAATATGCGTTAATGTAATTAATTTTCTCTCAGATTGCCATCTAATGTAATGTTTTATACAATTTCAAATGTGACACGGAGTTGGGCTTATTTTTGTGGTTTAGTATGGTTGTTACATTGGAATTATGAATTTGAGGAAATTATCTAAGTATGTTTTTACATGATTTTTTGTCCAGATTTTCAAGGTTCATGTGTATATATAACTTCAGAAGCATGTTTCTTCATCAAATGTTTGAAATTATATTTTTTTCCTCATTCCTCTTTAATAATTATCAATTAAAGGGAATAAAACATCTCTGCATAGTTCTTATTTAAAGAAATTAGATTTAAAAATATGTAAGAAAACACTGTATATGAAAATAAGTTTTTGCTGTGGTTATAGAGAGAAACACTATGGAAAAAAACAATAAAAACTGGAACATTTTTCAGAGTGTTTTAATATTTATTGCACATGGTTTGTTTCTTCAAGTTTTTATACAGCTTTGTTCTTTTCACATGTAATCCAAAATTGTTAACATGAGAGAAAACAGCATTTCAAATACGATGATAGATTTTCTGAAGGTTTATAGGAGATTGAACGATATAAATAAGATTAAGTAAATGCCAGGTTTTATCCATTTCTTTTTTTTTTCCTATAATAGTCATACATTGCTAACTGTTAATTGGCTTTTGCTAGCTGTTCTGTTGTGGTTTTTTTTCCTTCAGAATTTCCAATGTAGATTTTGCTCCTGCTGACAGACATCTGCTCTGGGAAGGTTGCCATAACACCATTTAAAATAACAAAGCTTAATTAATTGGTACAAATCAGGAGAAAATGCATCCTATTAATTGGAATAACTCTGCACTGTAAAAATATACTTCATGGGGTAGGGACACTTCAGGCTATCTGTCAATTATTTATTCATAGCAGTGAAGAAACTGTTAATGTAAAGACCTGAGAAGTTTGTGGTTGAGAAATCTGACTAGAAAGTAGACTTGCTTGCTAAAACATTTTGTTTCACCACTGTCCTCAGGCTGAAGAGCAGCAAAGTAGAATACTGTTTCTTCAGCCAAAGAGGCTAGTCATTTCCCACACAGCTCCCAATTCTGAAAGGAGTAAAAAACCTTGTGTTTTCTCCCTAGCTGAGAACAATAGCTATCATTTACACCCTTTAAAACACTCTAAGCCATGTAACATGTTCAGAGCATGGTGATCTATTTAATTTCCCTGAAGAGGCATACTTTTTTTATTATATAACTCACTTGAGAAGCAGCTTAGAAATTTATGAGAATTAAAATTAAATAAAAGTTAGGATATCATTTAACCTTCAGTACTAAATGGAACATGCAAACATTATTAATAGATTAAAAGGTGAAGGATTTGCCTTGGAATTATATTTTGTGGCTAAAATTTTTGAAAGTTTATTTTAATTATTTAGGAAATATTTTGATTTCTCACAGAAGTTTTCAAACTTATATAATCAGTTTGTCTTTTTGTCTTCTTTTTCTCCCTCTGCATTTACTGAACATCAAATTTCAATGTATTATACATATTTTTGTGTGTTTTAAGTCTCTTTCCTGTCTGAGTAGAAGATGAAGGGATGAACATTTACAACTGTACTATACATATTCATTTGGGAAATAAAGAACTAAACAAACAAACCCCCCGCCAATCAGCCAAAAGAAAAAACCCAAACATCTCAGAGCTGTTAAACATAGAGAACAAATGTGACTAAGCATTACATTGTAACAGAAGCTAAACATACAAATCACCAATTAAAAGATGAGTAAATTCCATCCTGTATGTTGAAGTTTTCAGCTTCTCGAGCTTTCTATTGAGAATGTTTAATTTTCTAAGTATAAAAGGATAATTATGCACGTGTTAACCATGTGTATGTGTTAGATTACTATATCTGTTTATATGCACTATTTGGAATTGATAATTTTGCTCTTATATCTCACAGAATGGAATAAAATCTTGCTTTTTAACTAGAAGTGTTTTAGGTATTCTTCCAAATTCCTATTCTACATTCCCATAACATTGAAATCTCTGGCAAATTCTCCATATCACAGATTCTAGGTGAAGCACTGCTCTTATATCTAATTATTTGGAAATCAGATGTCTGAGAACAGGAACACAGAAAAAAACATGCTTAGCGAAAAAAAAAAAGCCTAGAGCTCAAGAAATATAGCTTCTTTAGGGAAACCTAGGTGCCCTTAGAGCTTAGTGTTCATGTTCTTCAGACCAACCACTTTGTGTCATGTTTTTAAAGAGGAAGTAGGATTCATCTTCTTTACAACACCCAGTGGAAGACTTCTTATGGAATTGAATTTTATGTATAATTAATGAGTTTTAGTGTTTGACATCTGATAAATTAAATATAAGGTAATCAGAAATATTAAGCAAATATTTCAAATGCAGACACTGTGGCAATAAGCCACATTCGGAAAAATAACTATATTCTCTGGTCTTTCTTTGTTAATGTAATCAAATAACTTTATTTTATTAACACGCTGATTTAAAGTATAGGGGGAAAAAACCACCTTCTTATTGCCTAGATATGTATCTTCTGAACTTTTTGTTTTTAAAGATTATAGTCAATTAAAAAAAAAAGAGTGAATTTGAGTATCTTAAAAATATCTAATGCTGCTACTAAAGCAGATAACCAAAAATTGCGTCATTAATTCTGGCAGCTTTATGCCTAACCCCTAACATTAAAGTTCTGACAACTTTTCTGCTAAAATAGCATATAATTTTTTNAAATGGAAATTGGTAACTGTGCTTTCCCATCCATACAAATATGTCTACATGGTTTGGTAGAAATATCAGTATATGCATCTAATAAAAAATTCATTGTTAAATCCAGCAAACTGGATTGTGGTCTTTAAAACTGTGCAATATCAGAGTATAAATTTATTTATTTTCTTACACATTTCACCGTGAATTTTTGACAAGCAGGTGTCTCCACTAACAAATCCCAGTCAACTTCAGCATGGCTTATTACTAGGGATGCATAATCCTCCTTAGGTTTTATACATCGATTTATACATTTGACACTAATTACAAAACGGCTTTCTTGCATATGAATTGTAGCCTAATTAAACTGGCCTGCAGGCAGCCACTGCAATGATGCTGGTTAAGCAGCATTTTCTACATTCCCAAATGTTAGAATGTTCTTTTTGCTTTTGCTGATTTCATGCATTTTCTGCCAAGCTGAGCACCGAGGCAATGCTGTAGGGGAAGTTTTCATTGAAAATGCATCCTTCCTAGGTCTGTTATAGAAATTAACAAAGGACCTGGCTGTCCAAATCTGATAGCATTTCAGTTAATCAGCTTTATTAATTACAGATGTTAATGGTTACAGAAAAGTTCTGAATTTTTATTTAAAAGTGAATGCATTTTGGAGATATTTAATGCTTTGCTTTGCATTTTGATCCTGTGAACTATTAGGCATAAAATTCCCTCAGAATACTCAGCTGTTTTTCTCTCTGGAGGCCTTGGTTTGGAGAGAGGTTACTTGCCTTAGAACAGATGTTCTAAAGTTAGTAACTAAAGGTTAATATTATACTGGTAAATTGCAGTATTATTTTTCATACTTTTTCAATATGTATTAATGAGATAAAAATTAACATTACATCACAAATATATCATTAGTAGGCATAATTATTATGTGGCATACCTGTGAAGCTTTTTTGACCTTTTTTAAGGACAGGTGCAAGAGTGCAATTGGCAGAGAATTTCTGTTTATACCTTTGTAAGGTTGGGTGTGTTGTCAAGACTTTGGCCAGAAGGTTCAGGGTAATAATTCTTCCCCTGTATCCAGCATGTGTTCACATCTTCTAAGCAAGTTGAACATGCCCATGTTAAGATGAATTTGATCATTAGGGCCTCTTCTGAAATGGTTGCTCTCCTTTGTCTGTTTATAACAACGTTGTACTGTTTACAATAATCTTTATGCTGATTAACAATGTGCTGGTAATTCAAAATGATATGTGAACATGCAAAGAGCAATTTATTTTCAATATGACCAAAAAAAACCCCATAAAGATTTGGGTTAAAAGCAGAAACTTCAGAAAATAAAGACAAAGCTTCCATGAGATGACAGCATAGCTTTCTTTTGGCTTTGTTTCTGTCTTTTCCTGTTGTGGGGTTCTCCCTTGAGCCCTTTAAGGCCATATTTTCAGATAGCATTAGTGGGTTTGGACCAATGTGGGCTATCAATAATAGATCAGTGTCAGCTGACTATACAAGCCTCACAAAAATTATAGTTGCAGTCTGTTCCACTGGTCCAAAAGGACAGTAAATACTGGAGGTGTCAGATTGGTACTTCCTGAACACAGATTTCATTCTTCTTTTTATAGATTCTCTAGCAATAATCATCAATTTTCAATAAATGCTGGACAACATCTTTGAAGTCTTTCCTGTGTGCTGTGTTGAATGGAGCACAGGAGATATATGTCAGTTATGTCAACATTTTTTTCCTACAGAAATAAATTCCAGTTACTATACAGGGAACACAATGGATAATTTTTACTCTTCAGAATAACTTGAACTTGGGTTTTGTGATATTTAATGTCTGTTTGCTTCTTGGTTTTTTTGTTTTTTTTTTCCTTTTTTGGTTATGTTTGGTTTGAGTTTTATAGGGGTTGAGGACTGCCCATACTGTGTCTTTGCCCATTTAAAGTGTTCCCCCACTTGCCTTATTTTGCTACATAGGCTAAAACTGCATCTTTAATGTAGTTGAATAAGGTTTTCTTTAACTCACTGTCCTTTTTCTCTCATATAAAAACCAGGTTGGTTTTGGCACACAACCCCTCCAAATTTAGATAGATTTAGAAAGTATATACATATTAAACAAAGAGGGATTTTGCACTTATGTTCAGTAATACACAAATACACCTACTCAGAAATGTATATATCAATTCTCCTCACATTCCTTTCTTTGCTGCACATCTTCCCCCCGAGCTTGATCTTTCTTTTCAAGCTTTATCTTTCAGTATTTTTCCAGATAATGTTATAAGCATGACAAGTCCTGTCAGAGTGCATATTCAAGTTGTAGCTGTATAATTTATTCATTTAATTTGAGTGTGCTTTATTGTCTGTATCACGCAAAACAACATTTCTAGTTCTTTCTTCAAAAGTCATGTCTTTATATACAGAGTGAATTCTGTTGCTGATATTGGCAGCTTAACTGCACATGTAACTGAAACAGTTCCTTCCTTTGCTCTGGTTCAATGCTGTGGTAATCAGATTTTTAGATATGCTCCCTGCTGATCACACTGCATGATTAGGTTAATACCTGGATTCATTACTTTTTACATCATTGTAGCTGCTGCCCAGTGTGGTTAGCAGTCCACTGGACATGCATCTCTGTGTGAACACTGCTGATATCCTTGGGATTGAACTGAATACTGTAACAATAAATAATTATTTGCATTTCCTCACAGATTTCTTCAATTGCTTTTCCTCACATGTGCCTTTTTTGTTTATTTTGACTTGATGATCCTTGTCCTTTCCAGCTCAGCTCATTCTGTGATTTTAATTTTGGATTCTATTCACAGCATTTAGCACTTGGAACAATCACTGTCAGATAATGCTTAAGGACTGGAATGTGTTTTCTTTCACACAATTATCTCAGTGAACTTTTTCACTGTTGTGTCTGTCCCAGGGGTCCCCTAGGCTGAGACCACCCACAGACAGGACATTCCAGGTGGTGGTTCAATTTCTTGTTTTCCCTTTTTTTCTCAGCTCTATTGGTGAAGAAGATGCAGAAGCTGTTTTCTGAGGTTTTCAAGGTTGTTTATTCTTTCTTATCTAAGGAGTATTCTTTCTAAGTTACAGAGGTCTGTCTAGCAAGCCGGTCAGGAGCACTCTGTCTTGCCAGAGGGCAGGTCTCATCATTTATAGCTCAATCTACGTAATATAATATTTACTGTTAATTTCCAATGTGTGACCCTCACATTACATTGTCCAGTTCCCTAACAAACCAATCCAGAAATGCCACTCTGGCTCAAAGACGGATGACATGAAAAGAAGGAGAAAAGACATACCATGTGTAAAAATCCTCCATCTTAACTCTTAAGCTTCTTATCATGACTATGTACAGATTCATATTTCTGCTTTGTAACAATCTCTTTTATACTCTACTTATCTTTTGTGACTTGTAATTCTTCCTGCAATGATGATAATCCTTTCTTGGGAAGCCAGGGGAACACCCTGGCCTCCAACAACTATATTCCAAAACTTTATTTGTTTTTCATTTTTGCAATCCATATGGAACTGATTAGAAAATAAAATTAGTACTCGAAGATTTACTAATACTCAAATACTTTCTAATACAAGTGTATATGTAGAAATTAATCAGTACTTCAGGTATATAAGTAAGTTAATGGCTGCAAAAAAAAAAAGGTAGGTCAAGGGGGAAAATAAAGTCCTTCATACTCTTTATCTATTCGTTATACAATGCCTTTAGCAATGATATAGTAGATACATTAAAGCATATTCCAAATGGTTTATTGACAAAAATTTTGTTGCGTTCCTAATCACAAGAGATACATAAGTACTTCTAATTTAGACAGACTTCTGATCTTAGACATTGATAGATTTTATAGTAATTGTTTCACAGTGTCAAACCGGAAGACTACTATGAAGATCTTGTGAAGAAATTTGCAATATAGTTATTGAAAATGAGAAACTCAGACTTCCATATAACTTGTCATTAAAGACAAATGCAGATGGTGTTTTTATTTTTGAATCTTCTTTCCATCTGTGGCCTGTATGTATGCAAATAACTGAGCTAATTTCAGATAAGAGGATTCTGTTGATCTTCAAAATCTCAACTAGCCTGTTTTCAGTGAAAATGGAACATTTTATGAGTGAATTTGCTTAGATAATTGCTCTTTCATTAAAACAGTTTGAATGCAAAGACTATGAATTCCATTTGCCAGATGGAAGAGGTATTCCTTTAAAATTATTGCATGAGAAGACCACTTTGTCCTAGAAAGAATTTCATCATAACATTTTAATGTTTGTTCATTTTTAAAGACAATCATCCTGTCAGAAAAAATAGTTTTATTTTCCCTTATCAAATCCAGTTACTGGAAATAACCTGAGGAAAAAAAAATGTGCCTGTAAGAAGAGCAGAGGCTATCTGAATTAATAACTTGTGCTGGATTACTAAACTAGAGGAAAAATTAGGTATGAATTTTATTATGGCATGCCATGAGAAAGTAAAATGTGTCTGTCTTCAGACATCATTGGAACAATATCACAGACAACTGTCTAATCCACCAAACACATTCCAAGGATCAGAAGAGTCTGCAAAAAGAGAAACATTTTCTTATGCTTCCCTCAGAAATATCTAATTACTGGACTACTAGATAGTTTTTCAATTATACAGCAACTTCTTATAGATTGGACTATGAAAGCATGTAAAGGACTACATCTCCTATAATTCTAAAATATTATAGTGTTTATAATAAGCGGAGTGGAGATGGAGAATATTTTTACACCATTCTGGGGAAGCCAGAAGACAGTGTAGTCACAGCCTAGGAGTTAATACACTTACAAGTTTAGTCACATCAATTCTATAAAAAAAAGGTATGTACAGAAATTTTTTATAACTTAATACAATAAATAATAATATTATTTTGNCAGTTGATGAATGAACTAGAACATATCATCATTTTCAAAAGCCTTAAACTTCTGCTTCTTCCTTATCACTTTTCATTCTCTCTTCAATTTATAGTATCTTTTTGACACTTTCAGTTTGAATTCTATGCTATCCATTTTAGACAGAGTTTAGCTACTGATGTAAAAATCTTTCAAACTGGCTTCTCTGCCCATGATTTCAATACTGCAAGAATAATTACTTCATCATCTTTATATCATGATAATTTTACATTGAATGAATAATAAAGTATATTTTCAGTTCATTATTTTCTCAACTTTTAAATAAAACATAAGTTACAAGCAAAGAAATTCTTTGGACACTGGAGACGGATGTGGGACTGCAGCACATGAGATGTGTAAGTCACTAGTAATTCTTTCACAGACCTCTAATACTCATTTGATAGTTTCACATATAGATAGAGGAATCATAAAATGTGAGTCCTCAAAATGCTCAGAACCAATGAAAGCATGGCTTCAGTAAAATTTTTTAATCAATGCAATTATTTACACAAACTGCAAAAAGGATGTGAAACACAGTGTCACAATTTTGGATGACCACGTAATAAAGTAATAGGCTAAAACCAGCAAAAGAATCTTGCAGATGCATGCGACTGTGGTCCTTAGAGAAGTCTTCCAAATACATAAAGCTGTGTCATAAACTGCATGAAAACTGGACTTTTCTCATCTGTTTCAGGGTCTACTATTTGACCCAACTAACTTAAGAATTTAACACCTCGTATGAGTGCTATAGTCCTATATTCAATTTACATTCTATAGAACAAAAGCATGGAACCCATGGCATTTAATTCACCTGTTCAGCTGTTTTCAACAGTGCAATATGTTTTCCTACATTTCATTGACTTGTATTGCATATTTAACTAAAAAAAATCTGAAAAAATACACATAAGGGTCTCAGCTGCCTCCATAAAAAAACTTATTTTGATTTCAATAATCTGTTAAATACAGCCTGTAAGAGTTAAAGTGCACAAAATGTTTATAGACATGCTGTACAACATGAAACAGTCAAGATTTACAGATTAAGTTTCTCAGATGGTATTGTTGTGGCAACACAGTGTTTATGGCAATAGAGTTTTTTTTTTATTATATCACATTAATAATGAAGTTCTTTAATAGGCACAATTTATGAATGCTTAAATTAAAATGCATTCTTTTTTCTTGCATTGAAATGCAAGCTAACAGTGTCTTTATAAAGATTTCCTTGTTTCTTATCCCGAGTTAAAATTTATATCAATAGAATTTTTATTTAGTATGACAAAGAGCCTTTTCCTACTCTATTACAGAATGGGATCTTTGTTACAGAATCAACCCCCAATAATTCAATGAAGACCAAAAAGAAAAATAAAAGCCAAACACAAAGAAAAACAAACTCTTTAATCAGACAATACAGTCAAGATATAAAAGCCAGACAATCATGGAAATTTTCAAAAGAAATAATAAATTATCTTTCTTTAATATTTACATTTTCTGTTGCTCACCTCTTCCTCCAGTCCTTCATCACTGTTTACATGAAAACTGCAGTTGGAGCAGGTTACCCTTAGAGATTTTTCCAACTCTCTTCTTGGAGGTTTTCAAAATCAGGCTCAATGCAGATCTGAGCAACAGTTTCTGACCTCAGAGCTGCTCTGGCTTGAGCAGGATCTTGGAGTATAGATTTCCTGTAGTCCCTTTCCCCCTGATTGATTCTGTGGTTCCATAGTTCTATAATTCTATCAGTCCATTAATGCCTCAATTTCATTGTGCCTGTAGTGAGAATTTGAAGGGGTATGTTTTGAAACTCTCCTCCCTTTCTCCAAGCCCTTTCACTTACCATTTTCTTAGTAAGGGAGGACTTGAACAGCCCCTCATAAAATAGTGCCAAGATGTTGAATTTAATATCAGGGATTTTCCCAGATCTAAGATTAAAAGGGGCAAACTGAAATCTACTTCTCAGTTCTAGATATATTATCTTTCCAGGTAAGCAGGTCCACAGCTATGGAAGCCTGTGCACACAAGGACAAATTGTATGGTTAGACTATTAGAAATTCCGCTTCTGATTCACTTTCTAGAGTTTTTATTTTATTTTTGTTAGTTTTTTTCTTCCTGTGTATCATTCTAGTTGTTTGTACTTGAAATAGAAAAGGAAAACATAAGCTGTGATCCCAGTTTCCTAAGGATATAGTGAAGACCAAATTGTCTATATTTTTATTATGCCAGAACCCAACAGAAGACAAACTGCAGAGGGGTTATTGGCTCAGCACCTCTAATTTGCTCATCCACCATAGAAGCTTGAACTCTTCTTTTGCCAAAATTTCAGTAATTCCAGATTGCTGGACAGCTGTCAATACACAGGGTACCTTCAGATAACACTGCGGATAGACCAGTGGGAGCTTATTTACTCGAAATAAATGTCTTGCCAAAGTTCAGTTATAACCTTTAGGTACTTGGGGAGCATCTTCTGGCTCTCAGTTTTCTAAACTAAGACACTGTGAGTTTATTAGCTGAATACCTTAAGCTGTCCATGTCAAGGGCAGCTTTTTGTGAGGATTCAAAATAAGCATCAATCATTTTTGATTTTAATATTGTAGTCCATCTAGTATTCACAGTTACTGTCAAGGGAGAGCCCTGTGTTATGACACTGGCAGAGCTGGCAGAGCTTAGGGCACTTTTTGACTTCCCAGTTGGTTTTTTTTGAGGCATGTGCACTTCATTAGCTTTTGAGCAAACAAGCATTTTTCTTTCCAGGAAAGTTGATTGTGCACAGTGTATTGTTCTTGATCTTGAAGGGATAATGCTGGTTTTGATTTTGCCAGCTGTTCCTTCCCTCTCAGATAGAGATAGGAGGGATTTCCATGGAGACAAAGGATGCATGCTTTTGCACAATTATTATAACCCTACGAATTCTATGGTTTCATATAGAATTTTTTTCAGATATCTGGAACTTTGTTTTTTCCCAGAAAATATTTTTTTGTCATATTCAAGTCTTTAACTGAGCAGACTTATTTCTTGTCTAATGCATTCATTTTGTTTTGGGAAGGAATTAAATTCAATTAAATAAAAGTAACTTTTTTATTTTCATTATTAAAATTCTCAATAATGATTTTTTTTCTTTCATATACCTGTTAGATTTGAGAGAGAAACAAGATATAAGCTAGGGCAAAATAAAACAAGAAGCTCTGTCCAGATTTCTTGCAAGATGCTGCAGTTGAAGTGTTGTTTGTGAGGACCCAATCTTTTAAAAGTCACTGAATCTGGCTGCTGAACTGCTAAGAACAATATCAGTGCTGGTCTGCTGATCCTCATCTAAAGCTTATCTGACTCATGCCATGACACAGACCCATGTGTGAAACTGATAGTTCAGTCCCTCAGTTTTTTCAGGCTGATGCTCAATTAAAATTGTCTGTCTTTATGCTAATTTATCTTGCATAGGATAATGAACTTCACGCTGAGAGACAAGGAAATGTGCCAGGAATATTAAAAGCTATAGATATTTCATGTTTAAAACAAACAGGTTAAAACCCTTGCAGCATGAAGCAATCTGCTGAGTCGTTTTAAATACCCTCACTTAAAGGTTACAGACAGGGGGTTTAAAAAAAGCAAGAATAAAATGCTAGTGAATAAACTCTTCTATATATTTCTTTGATGCTAAGGTGAAGATTAAGAACTTTACTTTTCCGAATAATAATGTTTAACCAGACACTGAGGAAAGAGATGAAACTTACATATCTTAGGCTAGTTCTAAGCATTTACTTATATAAACATATATGCACATTTTTAAATAGCAAGCTATTTGTT
>VXBU01002289.1:0-12401 GCA_013400315.1 Bombycilla garrulus
TTTGTTTCTATTTGCAACAAAAGTTCAAATTCTTTCACCTTAGAGAGTTTTAATCTTCTCACTTCCCCTTGGGGGGATAAAGAGAAGAGTAGTGAGAGAGCTGGAGATGAAGGGTAGTGCATAAGGTTAATTTACAGGTGAATTGGTTGCTGTTTTGACATTCTTGCTTTCTTTGCAGACATCTTTTCATTCCTTTTCCATTTATGCTAGAAAATTGTTAGATATTCAAGAACAAAACTCCTCAAAGCTACACTCCAAAAGCCTATTAAAAATAGTCTGCACGCAGATCAGTGTGAACACACGTCAACACCTGAGTGTTTCCCAAGTGGCTTGAGCACTCAGCAATGTCATAACAAGATGTGGGAGGATTTTTCCTGGCTTTTATCTTTCATGTATTGATGCTCCTGACTTTTTAAAATTCATTTCATCAAGTGGCATTGCAACTGAAACAACAGAAATGCAAGAACGAGATAGTTTAAGGTGTTTGCAGTGTTATTCATAGTATTTTGCCTCCAGGCCATCATTTCTAATTCATCCCAAGTTGGCAGTAGTCAGAAATTCCTGCCAACTGTCAGCTGTTTGCTGGCCAGCATCAAGAGATTTAGCTGGACAGATGTCTGTAATGTAGAAAGTGTGAGTGTAGCTGGCATGTGTTTTATTTTCAGAGCCTAGAAAATAAGGGTGTATCTCAGCAGCAGGTGTTTCAGTTTAGGAAGGTTAAACAAGATACCAAATTTTAGGTAACCAAGAATGCTGGGGCTGAATGCTGATATTTTGGTGCTAATCACTTGCTGTGTTTCTGTAATCACTGTGTGGAGGGAGAAGGGAGACTGTAGATGGCTGTGCAGAAGGCTGAGATAGGTTGCACTGTGGGGTGACGAGCTCATCAACACTCTACAAGTTGAGGAGGTTCTTCGGCTGTGTTGTCAGTTGGTATCTTTCCAGACTGTGAGCAATCAATAAATAAAAGAAAGTAATAGGGAAAAAATGTCTCTGATTCATCTTTCTTTGTGTCAAATATATGTAACACTAGAATGAATATTTTGAAAACCATCAATTACTTCATGTAAAATCTGCACTGCTAAGCAAAAATCTATCCTGCTGAAAAAAAATAAAGATAAATCTTCAGTAGAATGTCTGGCTTTCTAAAAAAGGAAGGGAGAAGATTTTACAGCTTACTATATCACAGAGCTTTGAGATATTTAAACAGGCAAGTAAATGGTAGGTTCGAGTCACTATTGTGAAAACTATTTTGGATTTGCAGCAGCAATAATGATTGCTTAAGCAGAGATATGAGGTCAAGTTTTTGCTGCTCCTTAACCATGTTTTTTTTGCTTTGATGTGATGCAAACCATAAAATGGGCTTAGGTGACTGGTTCAGTCTTCTGCTTACGTGACATGTGGAGGTGTCACAGAGCCCTGGCCAGTAACTCCTGCAGCAGAACCATGTGTCCAGATCCAGGACACTGCCAGAGTACTTTGGTGAATCTGAAGCTCAGATTCACCCAAGAATGAGAGCTCTGTTCAGCTGGGCAGTGGAATCTGCTCCTGCACTGTCCTGGCAAAGTGGACATATCTGACCAGCCCTGCAACTGATACCATGCTGTATGGAGTTACTGTGCGTTTAACAGTTAGGATTTTCAGTATTGCATACTCTGACACTATTTTATGTGTTTGAAAACTGCATCAGTTTTTGGTTTTTAATGTTGCAAAAAATCCCCAAATGTATGTGTTACTTTTCCAGAATTAAAAAAGGAAATAATATTTCATGAAGAACAGTAGGAAGAAACACATTGCTATGATACAGGAGTTTTAGCTCTATTTTAAGGAATATTTTTTACTGATTTTGCCTTGTTTTTTAGTACCAGAATTTAAACAAATTGCCTTTGGAGTTGTAAATGGAATTTATTTTCTGTAAAATCATGTTATTAATTTCACTAAGTCTGACTGTAACTTCTGTGGGTGGTTCTTCCCTGCAGACATTGATGAGTGTGCTGCCAAGATGCACTATTGCCATGCCAACACTGTGTGTGTTAACGTGCCTGGATCCTACCGCTGCGACTGTGTCATGGGATATGTCCGTGTGGATGACTTCTCCTGCACAGGTGAGCTCTCAGCTACAGCAGTAGCACTGTCACACTCTGTGTCTTGTGTGTATTACTTACCTTCTGTCTAGTCCTAATGCTGCAAAGCAGCTGGCCCTTTGCAAGGATAAAATTTAGGCACAAGTAGGGTAGATACCTGTGGTAAGAAGTGCCTTTCCCTTGTAGTGGCCCTTTGGGATTAACTTGGAAGGTGGCTGAAGAAGGCCTGTGGTGCACCCACTGAGGGCTCTTGCCAGCCAAAACATGGTGCCTTGGTGTCTCACATCCACCTTCTGTGTGAGGTGCAGAGGCTGAGATCACATGTGTTGTGAAAAAAAATAGACTTCATCAGTTGTGGTCTGAAACTGGTCACTGGTAGATTGAAACATGAGAAGTTATCCAGTAGGAGAAGCTTTCTGGACAGAGTCAAGACAAATATGTAAAAAGAAAACTGAAATGTATAAAGTTCTTAAATCCAGTTATTGTTAGGTGGTTTGGAAATTATTTTTAATGCTGAGAATTAATGTCTCAAGAACTATGATATATTGTTTAGAAAAGACAGCAAGTGGATAGCATTAGACAATAAATCTAGTTGGTTTTTTTTAGTTATCTATCTGCAAAATGAGCTCTAAAAATTCCTAGTGGAAGGTAGATAGGGCCTCATTTCCATTTAGGAGTTTTTAAGAGACCTTTTCTGGCAGTCTCAGAAAAATGTGAGAAGCTGCTGAACTGCTCATCTCAACTCTATCTAGCTGGATAGCATCTTTCAAAGGCAATGCTCCAGAAAGTCTGATTTTGGGGTTATTTTGATGGTGCACCTGTCACGCAAAGGAGGAAAATATCAGGTAGGTTTATTGAAATGGATATAAACCTGCTGGATGCAATACCATACTTAGAATGGTGTTGGGTGAGCTGTTTTCAGAAGTGGAAAGATGGCACAGGAATATTCAATATGAGAATGATTTACAGCCTAGAATAACTACATTGTAATGTGTGTTGTTCTTAGGGAAGGTCATAGAAAATGTTGGCTGTCATGATGACAGCATGTATAATATTATGTAATTTATAAAACTGCAGGAAAGTCCTGCCCACATCTTGAGAGAGGCTGATGCTAAATAGCTGTCAGGAAGCTGATTTTTATTTTGCCCAAAGAATCATTATTTCTGTATAATCTGTCTCTTCAGTTTTTCTTGATCTTTTACAATGTGACATGACAGATTCAGACCTTAAATTCTGTGCTGTGTGAGCTTTCAACCTTCACAGTGATAGGGAGAGTGGTTTTGATAATCTCTTTCTTTTCCATATATGCTCTACTAACTTTTTAATGTGCCTTCTTTTTTCCAGCAGGGCACTATCATGCATGCAAAGGTTATAGTAAGTGAGGTATTTGTGATACATCAAGAAAGTGGGAAGTAGCAAGACAAGTTGCTTGACAGTAATGAGGGAACATTCACTTAAAGTGCATGCACACAAAGCATCCAGAGCAGGTGTAAGAACAGATAATGGAATGAGAGAGAAAACTATTGAAAGTTTATTGTCTTGCAAAAAACGCTTCATTTTTGACATCATTGTTAAAAAGCAGAGCAAGTGCATTACATAGGTCAGGAGAAACTTGATTCATTGCCTGTTGTATCTAGAAATAAATGTTTATTATGATATTAAATGTAGTTAAAATAAATACTGTGCAATAGAAGTGCTAATCCTGCCTTTGTACTTCACATTATGCTTAAACAGACTTTTAGCAGTAATAGTAATGATTAAAAAAAAGCAATAATAAAAATATCAGGCAGCAAATGCTGAAATAATTTCTTCTTATACTGACAATACATGTTTAGCAGGCACAGTAGACTGTAGCTATTACTCAGGTCTTTAAAACTTTGTTACTCTTTATTCAAACCGAATAGATGAGAAGTTTTCTTGTTATTGAACTATGTATTTGGAGACAAATCTGAAAGCCTGAGTTACAGTGGTGTTCTGATTAAAATTGTGCGTGTATGGGGTAAGGCTCTGATGGGTTCAGGATAAAGATGAAGTTTCAGATGTAAGTGCTTAAGACACCTGCATGGCATTGCATATACTCTGCTGACCCTAAAGTAGAGTTTTTCCATAGAGCAGGAGGTATCATGTTTTGCTAAGCTTGAGTCTAATTCATCAAGGTATAAAGTCATTTGCAGTTGAGCAGATTCTCTGTGTTGCTGGACAGGCATGTGCTTGGTGACTGATCCCCCAACTCTGGTAGCTTTCAAAAGGTGGAAAGCATGTGGAAAGTGTAAGAAAAAAAATTTTAAGCAAATGTTTCGATTTGATATTGAGGGGTTTTATCTTTATAAAAGGAAATGCAGTGCCTGGTGAAATGCTGTGTCAATTTGAATTGAGCAAAATAAAATTTATTTGGACATTCCTGAATTTTAAATGTGCTGCTTCCAGTATTTTCTTTAAAACACTGTATCTTAATGAAATTAAACTAATTTGTACAGGTTTGAAATTGCTGAAAGTTTTTTTCCCAAAACAATTTTTGGATAATAGTTTCCAGCTGTGAAGTAGGAACTTCTGTGGTTATCAATAAGAAGTAATGTGCTGGAAGATGTGCTGATTGCATAGAAAATCCAATCATACAGACAGAGTGACTAAAACATTACTCTGGATGAAATCTACAGTTACATTAAACTCTCACATATGACTTAAAATCAAGTAGTGACTATTTTAATGAATAATCAGTGTTCAGTCTCGCATAAGGAAAAGACCTGGGATGATAAGATGTTCTGAGACAGATTAGTCAGCCCAATAATAACTTCAACCTGTGTTCACCAATAAAGGTACATGAGTGTTTTTCTGCTTGCCTGTTCCTAGGGCTTTGTGTGCTAAATGTTAATTAAGTTGTTGAGTGAAAGATGGTTTTATTAAGAAAAGTGACCCTAGAATAGGAACCTGCTTTTCAGTCTCTTCCCGTGGTACTGAGAGGTTATCTGTTCTCTAGTAAATCACAGTCTTGTCCATTCTGAAACTGGCAGCAAGATTTGCTGCTCCAGATGTTCTCATTTGCTGGAATCTACCAATTTAAACCATTTGATTGATTTTCATATGTTTTTGCCCTGGTTGCTTGTTGAAAAATAAGTTCTCTTGTGTTGCTTTCTTCTAACATAGCAGTTTGGGAGTTTGTTTGGGAGTGCATTATTTCATTCTGTGTTTTTTGAAGCATTATAAATTATGCAATAAGAATATAATACTTTTATTTTTGATGGGCTGCATCTGTTCTCTGGTATGGTATGATTTTAAAAATTAATGTATATGATTTTCTGTAGCTTGAAACTAGAATGTATAGTTCCTATATCTCATTGCCATTCAATCAAGTATGCAAATGCTTTTTCATCTTAATAAGCTATAAATTACCTATAATGACCACATATATCATGCTGCTAGGAAGAGAAAACAGTGTGGGTAGGTTTCATCTCTTTTTGCAGGATGTTGGCATTTTCTACAAAGACAATCAAAATGATCACCAAACAGCTTTGATAGCCATTTAAAAAATAATGACTAATTTTGTAATGTTCTCCTTGGGGGTGCATGGAACACTGAAAACTTCCTCAAATCCTGCAGTCATTCAAAGAATAAGTTTCATTTTATGTAGTCTCTACTGGGCTTGAACACTGTATTTTGTTTGATTTGGGGTTTTCTTGTTTACTTGTGTTTGTTTGATTTTTGTTTCTTTTTTAATTTTTATTTTTAAATTACTATGAATATTCACTGATTATGTAATAAAGCTTAAAGACCTTTTCAAATGAGAGTGCCAGGAGATTTTTCGTTCTCTATTTCCATGTGTTACTCATGGACATCCTTTTAAATGAAGACGCCTCCTTTGAACTTGAGAATGTCTCAGCCCATTTTGTCCAAGTTTTATCTTTTCAAGAAGTAATGTGGAAAGTTTTCTGGCCATCCAATATGTCAGTAGAGTCCATCCTGCCAAAATGGGGTAAGACCTATGCAAGCACCCTCCTCTTTATGCACCAAAGTTATGCTGATAGGTGTTTTTCTCTGTGAAAATAATCCACCTCTGTATTTTAGTGTTCTGCATGATGTTTCAATAGTGAACTGTGCTTTTAACCCTTTTTTAGTCTTCATTTGCTGTGATGATGGTCCCAGAATTTCTTTAACCTTTGGCTTCTCAAAGCAATGAGTCACTAAAATATTTGTGTTTTACTTGCAAAAAGGAAGTCTTTATCTACCACAGAAACAGGAAGTGTTTTCAAAACACATAGTTCAGTATTCTAATTCTGTGAAAAAATGGCAGTTACATAGAAATATATTATTTAGAAGTCTTAGAACAAAAATATATTATTTAGAAAAAGTATTAGAATACAAATCTTAGTCTTGAGTTTATATTCTAGTTTGATTTACAGTATGGGTAGATAAGAAAAGCTAATGATTTTGACAGGTTATCCTTTCACTTCCATCCTGTGTGGTTTCTGAGGCAGCATTCAGTGTTGAATGTACTGCACTTTTCAGAACCAGCCCTTCTGCAGCATATTATTTGAAAAGTTGTACTTAAAGCACAGAGGAACATAAGAGTTCTAAGAAACCTCATTTTCAAGGGAAAAAATCAGAAACCATTTCTCCTGCTCTTCCATTCTTCTCCTCGATCTGTGAAATGCAGCTCAACTACAGAAATTCCCTGCTATAGTTAGAACAAATGTTCAAATTGTTTGCTATTACTAAAATTGATGCCTTTGTATTTTTGTTGCTGGGATTTACCTGTCAGGTTCAAGGTGACCTGATTGACCCAATAACATTACTGACACATTAATATTACTAATATGCAGCAGGTTTCATCAGAGTGAAGTGGCAGTCTCAAAGGGCAGGTTTCTGGCCTCACATCTAGAATCAATGTGTGTGTTTGTAAAAGACCTGAATAAAAGCTTTTAGGTAAACAATTGATAATATTGAAAGATAGTGTTGTTTTCTGAAATCTAATCCAATGACCTTCTTTTCCACTATTTCATTGTTGTGAACTAAATTAGCATTCCAGAAAGCAGCATTGTTATTTTTGGTGTGGCACTTGCACTTCAAAGTGCTGCGCAGGGTCTCAGATGTGCCAGGAGGTCAGCAAATGTTGCAGCTGTTCTTGTGATGGGCTGAGGCTGATGAATTGGTAGATTTGTCTGCTAGCTGAAAACATACGTCTGGGGCAGCAGGCAGTGAAGACAGGAAGAATAGTTTTCAAGTTTGTTTTGTGCAAGAGCTCTCTTCAGATCTTGCCATTATAAAGGATGTCATTAGGATCTTACTGTAGTGAGGTGACCCTGTCTGGATTCCTGGTACCCAGCAAAGCCTCTCTATCATTTCCCTCTGCAGCTGTGCAGGGGAGAGAAAAATATAACAGAGATTCATTAGTTGAGATAAAGGCCAGGAGAGATCACTCACCAAATACTGTCATGGGCAAAACAGACTCAAATTAGAGATATTAATTGATTCATTAATAACAAAATTGGAGCAGGACAATGAGAAGTAAAAGCAGACCATAAAAACACCTCCTCTGCATCCCTCCTTCCCTCTTGAGCTCCTCCCACCAATGGTGCAGGGAGATTGAAGTGGGCGTTATGGTCAGTTCATCACGTGCTGCTCATGACTCTGCACTGGGAGAAGAGCATAGGGTCCCTCCTATGGGAGACAGTTCTCCATAAACTTCCCCAATGTCAGGCCATCCCTCAGGCAAGGCTTCTCCACAGAGGGCTGCAACATGGGCCACTCTTCCATGGTGTGCAGTCCTTCAAAGACAGGCTGCTCCCGTGTGAGTTCCTCACAGGGTCACAAGTCCTGTCAGGAAGCCTGTTCCAGCATGAGCTCCTCTGTCCACAGGTCAGCAGATCCTTGCCAGAATTCTGCTCTAGCATGGACCTCCTGTGGGTTCCCAGCCTCCCCTCAGGCATCCAGCTGCTCGGGTGTGAGCTCCTCCATGGGCTGTAGGTGGATCTCTGCACCCCTGTGGCCCTCCATGGGCTGCAGAGGCACAGCTGCCTCACTGGGCTGCACTACAGTCTGCAGGGGAAGCTCTGCTCCAACACCTGAAGCAGCTCCTGCCTCTCACCCTACTCTTCCCTAGCTGAAATTACATCTGAGCAATAACTTTTTTTTTTCTTTTTAAATCTAAGGGGCATTACTATCATTCTTGATTGGCCCAGCATTGGCCAGCAGTGGGTCCATCCTGGAACTGTCTGGCCTTGGCTGTGCTGGCAGCTTCTCACCCAAGCCACCCTTGTGGCTTCCCTCTACCAAAATCTGGCCTCACAAATCCAATATACTTGCCTTATACTATGTAATTTTTTTATAGCATCATAGAATGTTTTGGATTCTAAAGGACCTTAAAGATCATCTAGTTCCACCTCCTCCTGCCATGGGCAAGGCCATCTTCCACTAGACCAGGTTGCTCAGAGCCCCATCCAGCCTGCTCTTGAATACTTCCAGGGATGGAACAGCCACAGCTTTTCTGGGCAACCTGTGCCAGGGCCCTGTCATCATCGCGGTAAAGAGTTTCTTCCTAATATCTAATCTAAACCTTCCCTCTTTCAGTTTTAAGGTATTGCCCCTTGTTCTGTCACGGTGTGTCCCTGTAAAAAGTCTCTTTCCAGTGAGGTGGAAACCTCTTTAGGTGCTGGAAAGTGCTGGAAGGTATCTCTGGAGCCTTCTATTCTCCAGGCTGAACAACCTGAAATCTTTCAACCTGTCTTCATAGGAGAGGTTCTGCAGCCTCTGAGCATCTCTGGACTCTCCAACAGGTCCATGTCCTTACATTGAGGGCTCCAGAGCTGTACACAGTGCTTCTGGTGGGGTCTCACAAAGAGCAGTCACTTCCCTCGTCACACTGCTTTTCATGCAGCCCAAGACGTTGGTTTTCTAGGCTACAGGTGCACATTGCTGGGTTGTGTTGAGCTTCTCCTCCACCAACACACCCAAATCCTCCTACTGAAAGCTGCTCTCTATCCATTCTCTGCCCAGAGAGAATGTGTTTTTGTGTTTGGGATTGCCCTGGCCTGGTTGCAGGACATTGCACTTGGCCTTGTTGAACATCATGGGGTTCCGAGGTGCCCATCTCTCAAGGCTGCCAAGGTCCTCCAGAAGAACATCCTTTCCCTCTGGTGGGCACAATTCAGCTTGGTGTCCTCAGCAAACTTGCCAAACTTTTCTAGAAAAATTGTGAAAATATTGATTGGGTTGGGACCATACTTACATCACAGTTTATAGATTAGGTATCAGATATTTAACACAATAGGTCTGACGGGGGCTGAGGACCTCAAGTAGATCTGGAACCCCCTGATTCTGCTTGGAACTGACATACGTTTCCTTCTTTGGAATCCACTCTGTCACTACACACCGAAGACAAACCATGGTCTTTCTTAGGAGCCTCATTGTGCATGTCTTCTCACTGCACATCTACAGGACAATACTCAGGCATTTTCAAATGCACTTAGAAATTGGCTGTAAGACAACCTGAATGCATGATACTTTGCTTTTGTGTTAACTCAGCAGACACTAAATATTTTTACACCGATCTCTACTCAACTGAGTCCTTTAATGTCAAGTGCTATAAGGCAGGACAGGACTTCGCTCCTGTTGTTAGGTAGGACTCCTTTGTTTGAGCTGCAGTCAATAGCAGCTCTGTTCCCAGAACTGTGAAAGGAAATGTGATTTAGTTTGAGGTGCCTTGTAATGCAGAAACATTTGTTTCAAGTCCTTTGGAGGGCTGTTGGCCAAGTTCAGCAGCAGGTAATCTATGCACTGGTGAGCATTGCCTGCATCAGAGAGCATTTCTTTGCTCTGCAGGACAAGTCAACAGAAGATTGGAAGTGTATTAAATCAATCCAGCAAAACAGAACCCACATCAGCTGACTGACAGTCACAGAGGTTTTGACTCAAACCCCTTTAACGCAGGAGGAAGCTTTCAGTGGCATTAATTTTGGTTTGAGATAAGTCCCACAGAGAGATAACTGGTGCACTACTGCCATAGGGAAGCTCCGTTTTTACAATACTAAAAAGGCTGATTCTTCTGTATTTTCAGAGAAAGCTGTACTAACAGAGATAATGTAGGTTCTCAATGCATCCCTTGAAGCCTGATAAGTATTTAATTGCTCTTTTGGAACTGGGCAGCTGAGGCACAGAGTTGGAGTATTTTGCCCAAATTTGTGCAGAGACAGTGACAAGCATGGGGGAGTCTACTAAAGAGTCAGATAAGCTAGATATGGGAAAAACACAGACTTATAGCAGCAAGAATTCAGTGAACAGTGAGGTTTATTTTTGTAGATATTGACATTTTCACAAGAAACAATAGCGATACCTTGAAGCACAGTGTGCTTGAGCCCTGAATAACCACGTGATCTTTATGTTATAAATCTTCTTCCTTTCTCCATGCAGTTTTGTAACATCTTTTGTTGCTTTGGAACTAAATTATTCCCCAGTTCCCGAATTTTAAATGCCATGTTACAGTCTTTTGTTCCTGACTTCACCTTCGTTTTATGGGCTTATTGGATTTAACTGCAACATTTTTTACATTCCTTCTTTTAAAAAAATGGCATTAGGAAAGGAACATGTACTGGTTTGAAAGCAAAACCAGTGAGACTCCAAGTCAGAAATACAATTTAATAGGAAAAAGTAAAATTCATGCAAGTAATACAAAAGAGACAAAACCACTGACAGAGTCAGAATACAACCTGATACCCTGCTAGTTAGTGTTGTGCCAGCAGTCCAGATGAGGTGGTCTTGCTGAAATAGTGATCCTGTAGACAGGTCTGGTAGCTCTTGTCCTCTGGAAACCAGTGGGTAAGGGCTCCTTGTTCAGTCCCAAATCCCACATTATATCCAGGTGGGAATGCTTGGCTCCTCCCCCTGGGCGGAGCATCTCACAATGGGATGATGTAATTCTATGAGTCATGTGGTGGGTCCTTAAAATGGGCACATTAAACACAAATAGCTCCCGGAGGGAGTTATCTATGACTCATAGGGCAAGGCATTGATAGCCCATTAACAGGAGATAGTCCAGGGGAGGAGGCAAAGAAAAGCATTGCCCCTCCTTTGTTTCAACAGTTAATGAAAATGGAGATAGAATACAGACCCTCTGACACATTCTTACATTGTAACCTAGGACAAATATTATTTGCTCCTAAGTGCTTTCAGTCTGAGGAAAAAAAAGTGCTAAAAATGCAATATTTGCAGTGATTTAAATTCCCCACTAGTAAATAGTTTAATTGAACATCTTTGTGCTTTCCTGTGCTTTAGGCGAAGAAGTTTTGCTAATTTGTCCAGAGCAGTTGGTAATCCTTTCAAGTCCTTTTGACACATTGATTTTCTGTAACTTTATTAATACTAAAATTAATTAAACAGCTAACCACAAATCATACTGATGGTTGTATTCCTTGACTTACTCATAATTAACATTTTACATTTTACAGCTGCAGCCTTTTGTGCTGGTATATAAGCTGTCACAAAAATGAAGTATTTTAAATTGTTTTGCCTATGTATGTTCATGCTTATGCATAAACCTAATACTTAAGTGTAAAAATAATATTATTAATTTAATATTCAGTCAAGATTCATGAATGAAGCTGTCTATCTAAAGAGATATCCAGAGCAAGCTTTGTCTCCTGGTCAGCTTTTGTCCTGAGCTCTCTTACTGGAGGATTTCTCCTTGATACAATAGGACTAAATCAATTTTTGTGGTTGTGCTGGTTGAAATCAAAACCAGTGAGACTCCAAGTCAGAAATATAATTTAATAGGAAAAAGTAAAATACATGCAAGTAATACAAAGAAACAAAAACACTGACAGAGTCAGAATATAACTTGATATCCTGCTAGTTAGGGTGGTGGCAGCAGTCCAGATGAAATGGTCTTGCTGAGGTGGCAATCTTCTAGAAAGGTCTAGTAGCTGTTGTCCTCTGGAAACCAGGGGGTCAGAGCTGCTTGTTCTGTCCCAAACCCAGATTATATCCAGGTAGGAATGCTTGGCTCCTCCCCCTGGGTGGAGCATCTCACAATGGGATGATGTAATTTTGAGTCATGGGGTGGGTCCTCAGAATGGGCTGATGTCATTGTATTAGTCATGGGGTGGGTCCCCAGAATGGGCTGATGTCATTGTATTAGTCATGGGGTGGGTCCTTGATTGCCCATTAAACAGAAATGGCTCCCGGAGGTAGTTATCTATGACTCATAGGGCAAGGTGTTAATGGCCTATTATCAGGAGATAGTCCAGGGGAGGAGGCAAAGAAAAACACTGCCCCTCCTTNCTTTTAGAGATATACATACATACAGACATACATACATAAATACATATA
>VXBU01002290.1:0-16517 GCA_013400315.1 Bombycilla garrulus
TGTTTTGTTTGGGTTTTTTGGGGTACCCTGCCCACAGGCTGGCTCTGGAAGCTGAGCAGCTCTTCCTGCCCATCCTGAGCGTGCCTGCTCTGCTTGCATCACTGCAGTAACCAAAGCTGAGCACCTGCACTGCTGGTTGGTGCAGCTCTGCGGGATTCTGGCGTCAGCGGCCTTCCCATGACTTGCTTCAGGCTAATTCCTGAGGCAGTGAGCCCACCCAGGGCAAACCTTGCAGTGTTTCTGCCAGGGCAGGGTGTAGGGTTACAGGTGACGTGGTGGCAGGCACCATTTAGGCTGGCTTGGCTTCCCCAGGGCCAAGATCAACAGCCAGGCAATTTTTGCCTGGAGTGCAGGACAGTCACTTTGTAAAGTCACATCTCTTGTCAGGTAGTCTCAGTTGCATCTGATCAAGAAGTGTGTGTCTAACCTTAGCTGAAGGTATGCGCCAATGCCCTTGGCTTAAACAAAGGCCAATTTTAAAACAGAAATTGTATTATCTTTCATATTTAGCCTGCAAATTTCACTTCTAGAGCTGAGGCATGCTGGCTACAAGGCTCAGGTGTGCTGCAGGCTCTCTGTGTTCAGCATTGATGCTGCTTCAAGTGACACGTCCATACAGCTTGTATTGTGCTGGGCTGTGTGTGCTTGTTTTCCTCAAATGTGGATCATAATGGACCTGGTCAGGGCCTGAGAGTCAATGTGTGAGTGGATCTGATGTGTTACATAGCTGTAGGTTTGTATTTGATACCTTGTGGCCCAAACACTGTGGATAAAAGTAATGTTGTTTCATACATCTGTTAATTCAGTCACTAATAGGGTTCAGCCAAAGGTTTACAGGAAATGTCATTTGTTACAGCAGGGAAGAAACAAATCTTGATCCTTCCATGAGTAAGGGCATCTCAGCTGGGCCTGAGAGGGAGAATCCTGTGCATCACAAAGGTGGTGAGAATGCCACCAGTTAAAGCCACACTAACTGCCAGCTGCAGCAGGAGAGGTATCGTGTCAGATCTGCTGGAATATTTGCAGTAAATGGTTTGGATCCAACTGGGAAGCTTCAGGCAGGTTCTGCTCTGCTGTGGCACCACAGAACTGCAAGGCCTGCCAGATAGCAAGGTGAATTTAGCCTGAGCCAAGCTCTCTGCTGCTTGAACTGCAGGTAAATATGTTCATACACAGCACAGGTGCTTTGCCTGATGAGGAGACCTGCAGTGAAACCCCCTTCAGCAACAGCCAAACCTCCAGGCTTGGCACCTGATTTCAGATCTTCTGGACAGGCAGGCTACTGCAACAAAAGTCTGCTTTAACAGGAGAAATTGCTACAAATAATGACTTTGAGTTTCCTCAGAACCTCTGGTAACTGTGTATCAGATGTACACATACACTTTCTCCCTTCTTGAGGAACAGTATAGGGAAGAACAGCAAATATCTGTGCAGGTTTCTCTCCTCCTGAGGCTTTAGATCAAAGCCTATTTCTTCTAAATTTGGGTTTAATACTGTCCTCATTCAGCTGGGTTTGAAGCTCTCAGTAGTGAACAAATACCCAGCCGAAATGGCAAATGACTGGTGATTAAGGTGTTTGTTTACATCATGTCCTGCCTGCTAGAGTGTCTTGGCACTGAGTTTAGGCTGGGAATAAATTAAATGAGCCTCTGGCATTCTGTCCAATTGCCTTGGCTTCATGATTCTTTAATCATGCTGTGGGTTTCTTTGGGTTTGGGTTGGGTTGGTTTGTTTTTTTTTCCACACACCCAGCAAGTAATTAAATTGGCCAGTGGGACAGGTAGGCTTGGAGTTGTTTCTGGACCAGAATTTACATAACCTGGGTGCATTACAGCCTGGCTGTGTGTTTGTCAAGCCTTTAGGATAAGGGTGCAGAGTGCTTATGTCATGGATATGCCCTGAGGAGTTCTGCTGCCCCATATCCTAGAGGCGGAGCTCATGCTGAAATTTCAGAGTTTAATGACCATAGTACTGTAAAATAGCTTGTGAATGATCCCCATCCAAATTTATGAGCATTTTTGTGACCTTTAGGAAAGTTATAACTCCTCTAGACAGAGATACCATGTTTGTATCTTGCTACAGGTGAATATTTCCTGTGTTAACTCCTAACGCTGTCCTCACTCAGTTCATTCATATCCTTAGTGAACTCCTCCAGAGCTGGACACTCCAGAACTTTCCTCTTTCTGCCTACATGCTTTGTGAATTCAGGACACTTGTCTGCCCTGCTAATCAACTCATCCAGCTTTGTTGGCACACACCTTTCTGGAAGAATTTGCATTTTTGCTGTCCAGCAGTGGGTAGCTGTGTGTACCAGGTGCTGTGGCTTGGTGTGAGCTCAGCTGAGGCTGAGCCGTGCACACACATCACACAGCCCCAGGATTCCACCTCTTAAAGCTCTTCTTGCCTTTAAGTGCTGTAGGGTTTTGGTGAAGAGCAGTTGTAGATCAGAGGAATGACTCAAGGTCTGTGTTTTAGGTTGCAAATGCGAGATGTGGCCAGGTGTGTGTATTCTATTGCTATTTCTTAAAACCAGATGGGGAAGATTTCTTTATCTCTTCTATCACCCATTCTCCTTTCAGGGGAGATATCTTTTGTTAATGGGCCGTTGAGTATTACTGCATGATTGATAAAATTACATCATCCTGTTATGAGGTGCTCTAACCAGGAGGAGTTAAGCATTCCTACTTAAATATAATCTGAAATTCAGAGCACTACAGTCAGCCTTTTTCCAAGAGGAGCAGCCTTTTTTTACTAGATCTAGAGGAAGACCAAACCCTTCTGCATCACTACTGGACCTTTGGAAGAAAACTAAACCTTTCTATAGGATTAGTGCTTTAACAGAACTACATCTGTCACTTCATGAGGAGTGCAGCCACTGTTTACTCAGACTGCTACTAATTTATTGATTGACAGGGTGTCAGGTTGTAATTTAACTCTGTCAATATGTTTTTGTACTACTGCAATTTATTTTAATTTTCCTAATAAGTTATAATTTGTTGGGTTTTTTTATTATTTTATTTATACATACTAGTAAAAAACTTATTCCTGTCCTCATATCTTTGCCTGAAAGCCCTTTAATTTCAAAATTATAATAATTCAGAAGGAGGGGGTTTAAATTTTCCATTCCAAGGGAGGCTCCTGCCTTCCTCAGCAGACACCTGTCTTTCAAACCCAGACAGTCTGGAAACAGAGTCCTGATGCTTTGTGCTCCTGTTCCCTTTCCACAGGGAGGCTGTGCCAGTCCAACGTGCCGTGTGCTGGAGCTGCAGCGTGCCCTGCCCTGGAGTCAGATGTGCTCTACAATGGGTGCCCAGAGGATGTGGGGCTCAGGGAGAGGCTCGCCCTGTGGAAACCACTGGTGCTGCTGATACCTCTGCGCCTCGGGCTCACAGAGATCAATGAAGCCTATATTGAAACACTAAAGGTAGGGAATCCAGAGCTGAATTCCTGCTGGGGTGGTGTTAAGGATCCTGTTGTGAATTAAGTCATTGCAAAAGTAAAATGTGTTTAGAGACAATCCTTGTCAGAGGTCAGGATATAGGTTCTTGCAAGCTGTAGTCAGGAAAATGGAGGGCTTGAGGGGTTGGGCCTTTTTTGGTTGGGTTTTGGGTTTTTTTTCTTCTCTTAAGGATCTTACTTCACAGCTTCAATCTCAGCCCCTCTTTGTGTGCAGATGGTACCAGCCTGCTGCAGCCTTTGTTCAGCACAGCTGTACCCTGCTTGGTGGCAACCTGAATGTTAGTTAATACAGTGTTGCACGCTCCCCGTGGCTCAGAGGCTGAAGTTTGTGCTGCAGACTGAGGCTAAGAGCTGTCGTGTGTTTGCAGGGTGGAGTATTGAGAAGTTGCAGAATTTAGGGTGTGCACAAGACAGGGAGCACAATGCTAGCAAGCTCTGAGCTTGGGTGGGGGACCTCCAGATTCAGATTTGTGCAAGGTTACTTCCCTTAACTCGGTAGATCATGCTTGGGTGCTCCAGGTGGATAAGGAACTTCAACTGTTTCCTGAATGATTGTTCCCTCCTGAGAGCACTGTTGCAACCTGATGACAGCTGCTGATAGCAGCAGAGCCATACCAAGTCCTGGAGTAATGCAGCTTCTTTCATTTGGTCCACCTGTCTACTCCTGTCAGCAGTGTTTTTGAGCTGCTTCCATGTTCCTAGAAAGCCTTGTGTTGCAGGCTGGTGGAGATTTTCTCCAGAAATGTCTGATTTTGCTGCTAGAGTTGCTGATTTTCCATGTCCCTGTCCATCTTTCCCACTGCATTTTTTGGATGTTTGCCTTTGTTCCCACCTGCTGTTTCACTGTCTGTCAGCTGTGTGTTTTCTGTGTTGCTTTTCCAGCACTGCTTCATGATGCCCCAGTCCCTGGGAGTGATTGGAGGGAAGCCAAACAGTGCTCACTACTTCATTGGCTTTGTAGGTGAGTGCCTAGAGGACTGCAAAGACTGTCCAAAGAATCTCCCCCCAGCTAAAAAATGCTTGTGGGGTGGCACAGCTCTCCTGCTTAGCCTGTGGTGCATGCTGCAGGGTTCTCCTGATGGAAGGAGAAATCTCCACATGAATGATGGAGATTTGAACAGTGGCTATAAGCTTCCACTGCATGACACTAAATCTGGTCTGGGGAGTGCATAGAGCCTGCTTCCTGCATTCAGAGCTGACCTCCCTCTGTGGCTTGGCTGGATTTAACTGTTCTTTAGGTGTTCCTCAAACCCTACAAACTGTTATTACTCTCCTCCTTCGCTCTGGTTTCCTCTCTGCCAGAGACCTCGGGTTATTTGCACTTTAGATTTCTGGGGTCTGTTTGAGCTCACTCAGGAAGGGCTGAGCAGGAACAATACCCAAATAGTGCCTGTGCCTCAATCCCAGGGTGTCACAGTGGAGTGGCCACCGTGGCTGTGCTGGCTGCTGTGCCTGGCTGAGAAGCATCTGGGGAAGTGTCTGAATGCAAGATGTGCCTGGAATGCGGATTCCTCTGGGCAGTTACGAGGCTCTGCTGTTGCTCTTCCTCCTCTTTCACCACTTCTCAGCTCGTGGCGTGGTTCTTGCTGTTGATGTGTCCTTGCCTGTGTGCCCAGGTGAGGAGCTCATTTACCTGGATCCCCACACCACGCAGCCAGCAGTGGAGCCCGGTGACAGTGGCTGCCTCCCCGACGAGAGCTTCCACTGCCAGCACCCCCCGTGCAGGATGAGCATCGCCGAGCTCGACCCCTCCATCGCCGTGGTGGGTCTTATCCTCCTGTTCCCCATTTCCCCAGGAGCGCTGCTGGGCTCCCCCTGCTCCACAGGGAGCTGGCAGGGGCACTGGTGATGGGCTGCGTGCTCTGCAGTGCTCTGGGCAAGGGCTGCCCTGGGTTTTGGTGACTCTGGTAAAGCAGCTCCTCACAGCGAGTGGGTTGTCCCAGGGAAGTCCCCCTTGCACGGCAGTTAAACACCATTCCTCGTGGAGCAGTGTTGTTCTCTTGGGTTTAATTTGGGCTTTGATTCCAGCCTTTTGATGGGCAGATGTGGATCCATTCCCGAATCCATATGATGATGCAACATGGCTTGTTTTCTGTCAAACCTGAGATGCCTGCCCTTTGTTTCCTTTGTTCCTTTTGGTTTTCCATCTGCAGTAAAGAAAATAATGATGATTCCAGCACTTGGATAGCCTGGACACATCAGGCCTCTGTGGAGTGTTCAGTTTAAAAGGGCAGCGTGAGACACATATTTAAGTCAGGATAGTAACTGCTCCCAGTCCTGATGATGATACTTGGTGTTGACATAAGGCTTTAAGCCTGAAATGATCAATCTAAAATATAGAAAGACAAAGTCTTTTTCTTCTTCTTTTTTTCAGGGCTTTTTCTGCAACACAGAGGCAGACTTTAATGACTGGTGCCAGCAAGTCAAAAAGGTTTGTGTTTATAGATGTGGTCAGACATTGGAACAGGCTGCTCAGGGAAGTGGTGGAATTCCCATCCTGGGAAGTGTTCAAAAGGCATGTGGATGTGGCACTTGAGGACATGGTTTAGTGCTGATATTGGCAGGCCTGGGGGAACAGTTGGACTCAAAGATCTTGGAGTTATTTTCCAACTTTAATGATTCTCTGTCACTGGGAAAGGAATATCAGGTATTGTTTTGTTTCCAAACCACTGCACAGAGACCACGTTCTCTGCAGCATGACTCCATTTTAAGGGCATTAAAATAGTTTGTTATAAACTACCAAAAGGAGCATAGCTCTGAAATCTGTTGATGATGTGAGCCAAAAGCTTTGAAAAACATTTTTCCAGCTACAGTGAAGTCCCAGTGGATCAGTATCACCCCTGAAGTGCACCAGCAGTGCAGAGCTGTTGGTTCTCACAGCTCTCTCTGTCTCCACAGCTGGCCCTGGTCAGAGGAGCGCTGCCCATGTTCGAGCTGGTGGAACGCCAGCCCTCACACTTCTCCAACCCCGACGTCCTGAATCTCACGCCAGGTGAGGCCACGCAGGGAGGGAGAGCTCAGGGTGAGCCCGTTCCTCTGGGTTTCTGGAAATCATGTGGAATTACGTGATGACTTCTAGGATGTTCCTGTTCCACTTGGGATTTAACCTGGAGCTCTTGGGTGAATTGATGTAGCTCTTTGGCTTTCAGCTAGAGGTTTGAAGACCCCACAGTGTCCCAGGATGGTTTTTAAAATAATCTGTGAATGGTGATGGTGACTGAGCAGAAGAACAAACAAGCTCACAGGCTGTCATGGCAGTGGGACTCTGTGGTTTCTGAAGAGGTGCTTGGAGGGATCAAAAGGGTCCAGTGAAAAGGCTGAAAACTGAGTTTGTAGGTAACGAAAATGCTCCAAGACAGGGCTGGTCACACTTAGTTCCAGCATAAGGCACTCCTTCCTGGCATGTACCACTACCAGTGAGAAAAAGCACAAGTGCTGGGTACTAATCTTGCCTGTCAGGCTCTGCATATCACATTAATAACATGAGAAAATGTTGCAGGAGATAAAGCCATTGGCTGCTTCTGCCAAGGGTAGTGAGTGTGTGTGGACAAGGCTGCCCTGGAATTAGGTGGCCTCCTGGCAACCCTGCACTGCTGGTCTCTCTATCTCTCTCTTCCTCTCCCTCTATCCCTGCCCTCCTTCCTTAAAAGCTTTCATTATCGCACTGTAACATTAGTAACACACTTTAACAAATTAACATTAACATGCCTTTAAGAGGTCAATTCTCCTAAACTGTCAATTGATCCTTGCCTGTCTTAAATTGGCCCTAATGTTGTCTTTCCTACTCTTAAGAACGTTTTTGTAATGGACTACTTGTCCTTCTCCCTCATCCCTGGCTTGTAAAGCCTCTCCCATCTGCCAAGGCCATTCCAGTTCTGTTAGTCCTGTCTCTCAGTAGAAGGAGTAAAAGTGAACTTTGAGCCCATTTAAAGGGGTTCTAAGAAAGCTGGAGAGGGCAAACAGTGACAGGACAAGTGGGAATGGCTTCCCACTGCCAGAGGGCAGGGTTAGATGGGATATTGGGAAGGAATTCCTCCGTGTGAGGGTGCTGAGGCCCTGGCACAGGGTACCCTGAGCAGCGGTGGCTGCCCCATCCCTTGGAAGTGTCCAAGGCCAGGTTGGACAGGGCTTGGAGCACCCTGGCATAGTGGAAGATGTCCCTGCCCATAGAAGGGGGGCAGAACTGGATGATCTTTAAGGTCCTCTCCAATCCAAACCATTCTGGGATTCTGTAACTGTCCAGCCTGAACTAATAAAGGTTTCTCCTTTACTTACCCCTGTGCTAAAGTTGCTTCCTTCCCCTTTAAGTGTGAGCTTCTTCTTCACAATATAGTTCGAAGGGTGGAGAGGTGGGGTCAACTAACATTATCTTACCTCACAAAGTGAACTGTACTAATTGCTTTTAGGAGAGTGCATGTTATAATTGCATTCCATAATGGTTGCACCAAAAACAACAAATGTATCTCTTAATTGGGACAGAAATCTTCATGGGTATTATTCCAGACCTGGGCAAGTTCTCCTGTTTTGAGCCTCTTGAGGCAGAACAATCTCCTGCTAATGCAGAGCTGGGGCACAGGATATTGTACAAAACAGTGGCAGCAGAAATGTGTTTAGATCTGTGAAAGATGACTTGCTTCTGTGCTCCACATAATTCTCCCCATTGCATTTTCCATACCACTGAGGTGTTCTTATCCTCCTCAGAGCCCTCACTCGGGTTTGTCACTGAGTCTTGAGCACTTAGCACTCAAACTGTGACGTCCTCCAGCTGTCCTCAGTCACAGCATCCCACTGAGGCAGCGCTTTCTTCTTCTCTTCCAGACTCCTCCGATGCCGACAGATTGGAAAGGTTCTTTGACTCGGAAGATGAAGACTTTGAAATCCTGTCCCTTTGAAAACAAATAGGAAACTGACTCTGCAAATTTGTGTATGTGTGGGGAGAAAGGGGGGAGGGAAGCTCCTTCGAGAGCCTGGGGCTACCGGTTTTCATAGGCGCTTGCTGCCATCCCTGCCTCCCGTCCATCTTGGCATTCCGTGCAGCCTCGGAGCCGAGCGCACAGCGTCTGCAGTGGGATGAAGAACCCAGAGGGTGTTACAGCCTTACTGGCTGCAGCTGGAATTTCTCAGCAGCAAATCCAGTTGCTGGAAGCTGATGCAGTGGTGCTTAGGAGTTCAAAGCCTATGTGTTACATCAGCAGGTCTGCTGGGCCTTCCGGGGGAGGCACGGAAATCGTTAGAGCGCTGAATCCTTCCATGGGGACTCCCCTCTGAAGCTTAAGTAGACCCCACCCATCATTTAGCAGGAGAAACGTCCAGTTAATGCCTTTAGCAGCTTCCCTTCTCACTGACCAACCTGGACTGCAGCTCACAATGCCAGGGAACAGCAGCCACGTCCCACAGACAGCTGTGAAGCCCCCGGAGTGCGGGTCCCTACGGTACAGCTCCTGTTCATGCTCTGCAAGACACTCAGCACTACCTCTCCTGTTCACAGCCTATGGAAAGGGAATTGAGGGAACTTCTAAGTGACTGGGAGTTCAATAAGTGAAGTGTGGAGCAGTGCTGTGCTGCTGGGGAGCATCTCAATCCCAGCTTAAATAACAGAAGGAATGGAAGAACAGAAAATGTGTGTGTTGCTCAGTGAGTCAATTTGTGTGCTTCTACAATGGAATAGTCTCTACAGCAAGCACCTTCAGGAAAGCTGCTTTGAACAGAAAACTGAATTCCACAGCCCTGGAAAAAAAGAGTCCAGAGCTGGGAGAGCTGGAACAGGGCAGCAGAGATCTGCCAGGCACGTGCCAGGCTTCTTCTGCCTGCCCCTCAGTGTGCTGGCATGGCGACTAGGGAGTGATGTTGTCCTGCCAAAAACCCAAGCTGTAAAACCTCTTGAGGTGCCCTGGGTGGGCTGGTCAGCACTTCCTCCAGCTGCTCCTGTCAGACATTCCCTTTCCAAAGCAGAAGAGGTGCCTGAAGGTTGAGTAGGTTTCTGAGCTGTGTCAGTACCTTGCCTCTGCCAGCTCCCCTCCCTGCGAGTGTGCCCAGAGGTGCTGTAGGAGCTAACCTGGAGAAACCTCTGTCAGGTAACCATCCCAAGAAGGGCAGAATGCCTTAAGAAGGTCCAAGTATACTGGAAATTTTAGCTACTTCAAGATAGTAGCTCTGCCTAGAGCCCTTCTCCACAGAGAGAAAGGTAAGCCGTGGAGGAGAGCTGTCTCCATGCACATTGCAAGGGAAGTTGCTGCCGTGGTTTCCTTGGTGCGTGCTGCACACTTCAACCCTCTTTACAAGGCTTTGGTTTGTGCATTCAGGTTTGGAACCTGTCACACGATGGTGGTGTGCCCAAGGGTGGTGCCACCAGGCTACACATGACCTGTGTCCCCTGTGACCGACCTACTGATGCTCTAACTGTCCCTGTGATACCTGAAAGCAGAGGTTTGAACTGGGAACCACAACGCTTCTGTCACTAAATTATTATTTGCTGCTTTCTGCCTGCTTCTCCTCTTCTCTCATGTAGTCAGGGGAAGAGGCAGCAGAGGAAGTGGGGCTGTGCTCCATTCATCTGCTTTCAATTTCTATCTGAATAAACAGATCTAAAACCTTTGCCTGTCCTGATGTCCTTGCACATGTTGAAGGTGGTGCTGGGTAGTATGCAGCAGAAGAGTCCAGGGAGCAGAGGGGCTCCAGGAGAGCTGGAGAAGGACTTTGGACATGGACCTGGAGGGACAGGACAAGTGGGAATGGCTTCTCACTACCAGAGGGCAGGGTTAGATGGGATACTGGGAAGAAATTCTTCACTCAGGGTATGGGACAGCCCTGGCACAAGTTGCCCACAGAAGCTCTGGCTGCCCTGGCTCCCTGGAAGTGTCCAAAGCCAAGTTGGACAGGGCTTGGAGCAGCCTGGGATAGTGGAAGGTGTCCCTGCCCATGGAAAAAGATGATCCTTAAGATCCCTTTCCAATCCAAATCAGTCTGTGATTCTAGTGTTTATTTCATGTTCCTGGTTTTATGTTTAAGGACAGCTCTGCTAGACTATTTTACCTGAGTGTTGATACAACCACAATAACAAAGCTAAGCTCAGCTGTCTTAGATCTTTAACAAGTATTTCTGGCTTTTCAGTGTGTTGTGCCAGTGTTACTGTCAGGGCCCAATGCAGCATTGCTCCTTCACCAGCACTGTCTGGCTGCCACGTGCTGGGCAGCTGTGGAGGGAAGGCAGCAGTTTTTGCCATTGGAGCTGATGCTTGGATTAGCAATTTTGTTTTAAATATTCAGCTTCCTCTCCCTGCTCGTGAATCAGTTCAATCTACCTCTCTCTGAGTTAGGGAGGATTTAGTCTGTGGAGATCAGAGCAGTCCCCCCTACTGGAAGGTGAGTCAAACATCCAGCAGAGAGACCTGAACTCTCCTGGCCATGCCCATCTCTCAGTGTCCCTTGCAAATGATGAACATTCCAGTTTGTTCTGGTGATTCAGGTGATTCATAGCTGGTCTGGTTTCAAACTGCACTGGGGTGTGTGCAGGAGCCACAAATGACTATTCCTCTCATCTTGACCAGTCTGAAATAATTTATGTGCCACTTGTTCTCCAAACTGGCCTTGCTATGAGCTCATCCATCTATTTCAGGCTCTTACCTGCTGACAGCTGTCCAGCACTGCACAGCTGGGGAGGAGGCTTCAATTCACCTCTCCCTTTTTTCCACAGCTCCAGCAAACAGCTTTCCTTGGATTTAGTGCCTGAACTTGCAGCACTTTCACCTCCCATATATCCTTCTAGAAGACAAATGATCATACTGAAAAAAATGCCCCGTGCCAAATGCTTAAAAGAATAATTTATTATCAAGTTCTCTACAAACTGGTTTGAGCATGGGGAGATGCATTTACTGGAGAGAAAGAATGAGCAGAAACATGGCAATTCCCTAAAAATGGGAACTGTCTGTGTCCAGGGATGGCCCTGGGCTTCACACCCACATCTGCACTCCAGAACTGGAGTGGAACAGGAGCTTGGGAGAGGGAGCTTTTGACAAGGAATTTGATACATGCTCATTTTAAAAAATGCAGAAAGAACTATGCAGGATGGAAGGGAGGGGCAGATAGTAACAAGGACATCAGCAACATGTTGGACCCAAAAGAATGCACTGGAACTAAGCTGTGGCTGCTGGGATGTCACACTCATCCAAAAACTGACCTTTCTCTTATTCTTTTTGGCCTGTATGAAGTTTCATTTCCAGAGTTCTCCCAGAGGTTTATTCTGAACCTCCTGCATAGTTTCCTCTGCAATGGACTTGATTTCTCTGTGTAAGTCTTCAATGCTCTTTGAAGCATCCACTGTCTGTTTTCAAGACAACAAAAATACAGGACAGATGACAGAGAACACAGAAACATGTTACTGGACCACCAACAAATGAGAAAAACCTTGTTGCTAATATCTGCTCATCCCATCACTCAATATTGTTGCTCTTCCTGAGTAGTGAAATGAGCTAAATACACCTCCTCTCTGCTTTTTCTGGAGTGGATTTGGGAGAAATCCATAAATGCAGAAATAGACATTTAAGAAGGAGATGTGAATGCAGGTGAAGGGAAACAGAAGAAACTGCTGCTGCATGTTCTTTGCTGGCAGTCTCTGGGGTGTGTGACAGAGGCAGGTAAACTAGGGATTCAACCCAGGTGCACAAAGAGCTGACCAGGGGCTGCTGGAACAGGGAATGCCCTCTCTGCTGCCTCTCACAGTGCCCTTGGCTGGTCCCCAATGTGTCAAGGGGCAGCACAGGGATGTGACAGGCAAAATCTGGGAGTTCTCACTAGAGAACCCCACCCCAGTCCATGATCAGCCCATTAGAGCTAATTCCTCACCTTCCAGTTTAGGGTCTTGTCCTCCATTAGGCAACAGAAGGACTGAAGAACTTTCTCTTGGAAGGAGCTGGTCTCGTAACGTTCATGTCCAAAGTTCCCTCGCTCTGCTGCTTCTTCTGGGCTTAACTGGAGGAACAGGATCAGGTCTGGCTTTGGGAGCCCAACATCAGGCTGTTTGCACCAGTCCAGGCAGAAGTTCTGTACCAAGCAAACACAACCAAGTTTGAGGTGACGCACTATCAAAGAGAGGAAAGCAGCAGCTGACTGGAGAGTGAGGTGGGAAAGGAACAGCCAGGGATGGCAGGAATTGCAACCCAAAACACTCAGCACAGGTACAGACTGGAAAGGTGATATTCCAGTTTACCATGTGGGAATTCAGTCCTGGTCATTTGGGGGTGAGCAGGTTTTGTCAGGTGCTCAGCACCTCCTGTGCCTATTCAAGTTGGAGAGAGTGGAAACTTTTTGTGCCGCTTCTGCAGATCCCATCTGGGCTCTATCAAGGCTCATTCTGAGCTGTTACACTCCAAAACTTGCTCAGTCCAAAAGAAAGCTGCTCCCAAACACAAACACCACACAGCTGCAATGCAGATCTCAGCCCACAGGGGCTCCTTTCCAATACTCACCTACCAGAAATTTCAGCCCACACACAACACATGCAGTTTCCCAGCTTTTAGATTTTGTTGACAGGTCTGAAGACTTTCAGCAGGGCACGTGAATCCATGATGTTGGTGAGACTGCAGCATCCACTTACTGCTCGTCCACATCTTAAATCCCTCTAAGAGGAGCTGGCACACCTGCCCTCCAGTTTCTCCCCAGATATGCGGTATCCTTGTAATCTGGGTATTTTTTTGGATGTACGTGCAGTGGGTTTTTCAATCCCATGAGGAGGTAAGAGAAGCTGGAAGTGCCACAATATCGTGGGTGTGAGCTCTGGTAGCCAGTACACTTCTGTGTTAGGTATGGGCATCAACATATCCCCTGCTTTTGGGAATGCTTCTTGAGTGAAAAACATGCCAAAATCCATTCCTTTAAGAAGCAGAGGAGGTTCCCTTCCAGCAGCAAAGGATGTCATCCCTGCTTCCCAAAGCAAAGGGCTGAGCCCTGCAGGTCCCCAGCTACATCCAAAGAAATGCAGACACTTTAAGACACCCTATTTTCCCCACCAGAAAGTAGCAGAACATTCCTTGCTGTGCCCGCGTGGATTTGGTATCATTCTTTTGGGGTGACTCAGCTCGTGCTAACATCCTGGCTCTTAATTTGGGGCTTTTGCAGACACTTGATTAGCACCTAAATGCTTCAATGCATCTGTCTCAGGGTTAAGCCCCAAGCTGCACAAAGTCCAGGAAAGCAGGAGGGTGGAAGAAGATGCAGGTGAGGGTGAAGGGCTTGGGGATCTCCTCAGTCCTTCCAGGAATCAGGGAAAGGCTTGGGCAAGAGTAAATGTAGGACACAGCTGGTGCCACACGATACTCAGAGGATTGATGGCTGCTCAGCAGGAACAGGACACCACTGAGGGAACAGGACAGGAGTGTCTGTGCAGAATGGCTCAAAGGGAGGCTGACACAGCTGCCTTGTTCTGAAAGCAGGGACAGGCCAAAAGGCACAAGTGGCAATGCCAGAAATTCAGGCTAAATGAAGCAAATCACTTTTACTCTGGAGGTGAGTGGAGAAGAACCCAAAAAGGAATGGATATACATCCCAGAAGATATTCAAACCTTGGCTGGATGTAGGCCCAAGCAGCCTGCTTAGGTCAGCCCTGCTGGAGGCTGGGCTTCGTGAATTCCATAGGTTCCTTCTCATGTGTGGTTCTGTTCTCCAAATGTATGGCCAGCAGCCTGAGCAAATACACAGAGCCTTTAATAAACTCCCAGAATCATTCTCCAGAGTCACACAGATCAGCCTACAGTCCACCAGTCTGTCCAGATTTACAAAAAAACACCAAATAAGTTTCTCTGCTTGTTCTGGGGAAGGGCAGACCCATGTTAATATCTGAGCTGAATCTTCCATCCCTCATTTCCAATCCTCATTTCCCAGAAGAAGAATGGCCATTCACACCAACAACCTCTACCTGGAGCTGCTTCCCAAGCACAGAGAGGGGCACAGGCTGCTGCAGTGTCACTCACCCCTTTGGCACTTGTGAAGGCCACTCCAGAGAAGGCGTATCTGTCAACCACCACCGTGATCCCTTCATGCAGCTTCTCTTTTATCATCGGTCTGAAACCACGTGCGAGAGAAAATAAGAAAGCTGCACTCCTTCATAGTGACAGAAATGAAAGGAATTCATCTAAAACTCCAAGTAATCATCATTAGGGGAGATCACTGGCAGGGGTAGCTGTGCTGCAGCTGGGGCTGTTTGTATTCCCCACCAGGTATTGACCTTTCATGACCCCCAAACTCAGGGTGCCAAGCACTGGGCACTGCTCTTGGCAGCTCCAGGGCTTACAGGCAAGAGCACAGAGGAACTATATTGACATGAACAGCCTGGTCCTCCTCCCTTTTTAGGTAGTGCAGTAGATTTTGTGATTTGCTCTGCCACCTTTATTCATGACAGTTCTTCTCAGAGCTCACTTATCTGCCTTCTGTTCTCCCAGTTTAATTGGCACTGCCACAGCAGAGCCAGCAAGGCTTTTCTGTAAAATGAGCACATTTTAAAATTTGTATTTCCAGTTAAAAATAATAACCAACACTGATTTTCCCACATCCACACAGAACCTCTGTGACTAAAGCAAGGACAGCCAGTTATGGCTGAACGTAGCCTTTGGCTACAGGGGAAATTCAGGCATAATTCCTTAAACACCATCACTCACAGGGACAGCCTGGAAAAGCAAGGTGTCCTCAGGAAAGAGAGTAATTTCACAGTCTAAGCTGGTTTAGTCTCAGCTCCCCAATTTTTTAATCCAGTACAGCACAGGACTTGGAAATACAGCACCAATGATTAAAAAAAAACACCAAATAAAAATAAAACAAACTGTGGGGGATCTGATCTAAGATTACAAAGGCAGGGTTAGATGGGATATTGGGAAGGAATTCCTCCCTGTGTGGGTGGTGAGGCCCTGGCACAGGGTGCCCAGAGAAGCTGTGGCTGTCCCTGGATCCCTGGACGTGTCCAAGGCCAGGCTGGACAGGGCTTGGAGCAACCTGGGACAGTGGAAAGTGTCCCTGTCATGGCAGGGGGTGGGACAGGCTGGGTTTTAAGGTCCCTTCCACCCAAACTATTCTGTGATTAAATCCGAAGCTGTAAGAGTCCTTAAGCCACCATTTCCAGCCTGTTTTCCTGTCTAAACAGGATCACATTCTTGTACTTTCTGTCTCCACTGCAAGCTCAAACCCTGTGGGATACAACACCACACATTTTTTTTCTTTTACAACTGAACAAACATCGTCTTTACACGTGTTCCCAGCGGTTGGCAGAGAAGAGCAGGTGGATTGTGTGGTCCTCCAGGTTCTTCTCCCTCCCCAGGTAGGAGCTGATCAGCTGCCCAATCTCTGTGGTTCTGTCTGTGGGAAAGACAGAAGATGCAAAGGCTGCTCCATGACGCCTGGGAAGGCTGACCTGGAAACAGAGACTAGGTAGAATAAAAGGATAAAAGGTATTTATTGAAAAAATCCAGCTTGGGCAGTGCAGGAACCCCTTGGGGCTGCACCCAAGTCAAACCCACAAATGGGCACAAAATGGCCGCCGGTCCTGAGGGCTCACACTTTTATAGGTTTTGTTCCATTTGCATATTGGNCCCAAACTGCTCTTCCCAGATGGGTGTCCATCTGTTCGGGGGGGGTCTGTCTATCACGGGTGGGAGGTTGGTCTGACCAGGGCAGGGTCTATCTGTCCGTCATGGGTGGGAGTCCGTCCATCTGTCTGTCTGTCACGGGTGGCAGGAGGTCTATCGGGTGAGTGGGAAGTTTATTTGTCACAGGTGGGAGAAGTCGGCCCATGAGGGGCTGAGGATCTACCTGCCTGTGACAGACAGGCTATGAGGAGGAGGCGGGTCCATGCAGGATGAGTCAGTCAGTCTGTCTGTCTGTCCGTGACAGAGGAGGGGCCCACCCGCTCATCGCGGGAAAGGGGCGGTCGCTCTGTCCGAGTCCATCGGTCACGGGTGGGAGGCGGTCGGTCCGTCCAGGGTGCGAGAGGTCCATCGCTCAGGCTGGGCGCCGTCCCTCCGCCCAGGGGCGTGGGGGTGAACCCAGAGCGCGAGCCCCCGGCCGGCGCCCGCCCCC
>VXBU01002290.1:16748-76208 GCA_013400315.1 Bombycilla garrulus
AGCGCGGGGGGAGGGAGGGGGGGCGGTGGCACTAAATTGCGTCATCAGCCGGCGCCGGGTGACGTCAGCGGTGCGCGCTGGGGAGTGGGATGGTGAGGCTATGGCGGCTGTGGGGATCAGCGGGGCTGGGGGCCCGCTCCCCTCCCTCCCTTCCTTTCTCCCTCCCTTCCTTCCGTCCTTCCCAGCGCCCAGGCAGGTGCTCCAGGTCTGCTGAGGTAAACGGGCTGCTCACGGTACGTGACTCTCAGACTGGGTTGGGAAGGACCTTGTAACTCATCTGGTTGTAGCCCCTGCCGTTGGCAGGTTTGATCAGAGCAGTTATTAGCGTTTTTCTTGCAGGTATTGAGAACCTGCCGTGCGAGCTGCAGAGGAACTTCCAGCTGATGCGGGAGCTGGATCAGAGGACAGAAGGTACGGGCGGGTATTTGGGTATTATATCCGGAGCCCGGCCCGGAGGAGGGGAAGAGCCCAGTGGAGGCTGGCCCTTAAGGGAGGTGTCTCCCCTCTGCTGCTGTTCCTTCTCTCAGCCTGAGTGCTTTCTTTCCTGTGAGGAAGCAGCTCACATCGAAGAGCTTGATTTTGTTTCCAGTTTAAATTCATGGCTCTGAGATGCTGTACTCAATGGCCACTTGGATGGCCCTCCTTCCATGTGTTACCATATCTGACAAGTTCTAGATTTTGTCTGCCTTGCAGGACAATTTTCCCTTCCTTTTTGAAGTTTTGTTGGTGTCTGGCTGCGCATTTATTGTTTTCATTTTGAATCATAAGAACAGCAAGTGACTGCACAACAGATAAAACCTTCTGTGTGTGTAGGAAGAGAGGCTGAAACTTGTGAGCCCGTGGGTTCAATTTCTGATCTTAACTGTGAATTAACTGTAAATTCACTGTAAATTCACCTCTGAATTAGCTGTGGAACGCTCGAGAAAGCAGAATCACACCACAAGTGTCAAAGAGTGAACACCTTCAGCTTAAATTGTTTTGTTTTTAAAGAGGAAAATGCATTAAGGAATTGAGGGGGAGTGTAACAGCTGCCAGGAAAGGTCTCTAAATGGAAATAGAAAAACAAAAATACCTGGATATTTGGTTTTTTTCCAGACAAGAAAGCAGAGATTGACAGCCTGGCAGCAGCATACATCGAGTCTGTGAAGAACATGCTGCCTGAGGAGAGAGTGGAGCACCTGAGGAAGATCCAGAGTGCCTACAGCAAGTGTAAAGAGTACAGTGATGACAAGGTGCAGCTGGCCATGCAAACCTATGAGATGGTGAGCCGTGGAAAAACAGTCATTCTCTGGAGTGCTGCCTGTGGAGATGCTTCAGTGTCAGCTCTCCCTGATTTTATTTTTTTTTTTTGCTTAAATTTCTTACAAAAAAAAAATTTAGTCCTCAAGCTTATCCATCCCCAAAAAGCTTTCTCCTTTGGCACCAGATTTCTCTTTTGCTGGAGAATTAGTTTATCCATCCCTTTTGGAGGTGGCTTTATCAGTGGTGCCCCTCTGCAGTGTGATAATGGCAGCATATTTACCCCACTTCCTCCTCCCCAGCAGCTCTCTGCCACTGATAATTTGTTAATTATCATTTGTAAACACTTAGTTGAAAGTAAATTTGGGGTTTTAAGCCAGCTGCTGTACTGTGTTGTGGAGGAAGAGCAGGAATTCTGCTCAATTGCCTTTGTTTATTGGACAGCAAAATTTCCTCAGTGCACCTTGCGAGGAAATTTCTTCAGATGCAGCTTTCCACTTTTTTTTTGTCCTCTGTTCCAGTCCCTTGAATAATTCTTTTCTCTACATATTTTACCCCCCGGATGAAAGCTGAGTGAGGGAAATCCTTTTGACTGTGCTAAGTGTTTGTTGTCCAGCTTGCAGAGTTGCTTTGGGTTTTGCTACAGCTGCAGTAGATGTTTTATTGCCATCAAATACTGCAAAAAAGGAAATTATGTCCCAGGAATATCAGTGCTCTGGATAAATAGAGAACTCATTTAATGACAAAGTGTTGCGGCAGCACAGTTTGGGGGTGGTGGCTTAAAATCCATCTTTTTAAAGTCACTTAATTGCAGCCAGAGTACTTAATTAACGTGTTGACTTGATATTGAGGGTAGTCAGCCTCTGCCTGTATTTACTGTTAAACTTCTTTGATTCACATGGCAGTGAAGTACAGGGGAAAAACCCCAACTGCTCTGCTCCGCACATTTGGAGGACCATCTTTGAATTTTGGAAATTACAGGAACAAACCAGTTGCTTTTAGTAGCTCTCATTTTGTTTTGTTCTGAAAATCATTAGCCTGAGTTGCTTTGAGTCTCCTTTATGCTTCTTCCTTTTTCTCTCCCACCTCTCCTCTCTCTCTTCCTTTTTTTCTTTTTCCCCCCTTCCTTTCTTTCCCTCTCCTTTGTGGAGGAGTTAGCTCTTTGTCCTTTTGCCTCCCTCGTTCTGTTTCCTTTTTCCCAGCCCGTACCCCTTCCGTGCCTTGCTCTGCAGTTCCACGCTCTGTTCATGCCGATAACAGCCAAGTTTTAGCCCTTCCTGTTTTCATTTGGGCTCTTTTTTGTGTGTTTCTCTGCGATTCAGTTTGTGGTTTCCTCTTGCTGCAGGTGGATAAGCACATCCGCCGCCTGGATGCAGACTTGGCGCGCTTCGAAGCTGATCTCAAAGATAAACTGGAAGGCAGTGACTTCGAAACCCCTGGATCCGGAAGCCTGAAAAGTGGGTAAATTTTACACCACTGAGAGCCTCTTCCAGCACTTAGAGTATCAAGCCAGCAAGGCTGAGGTGTAAAATAGGCTGCTATTCCTGGAGGAAAGAAAGAAGCGTGCTGTTCTCTGCTTGTTTTTAATGCTCTTCTGAATCTTTGCAGTGGGCAAAGATGAAGAGAAATGTGATGCTGGGATCAAAGTGTCACTGTTTCATAGATCATCCTGAGGTTGTTACTGGTTCTAAGGAGGGTGCTGTGTCAAAACCGCACTGGTGTAACAGTCTTAGTTGCAGGAAAAAATAGGAATTTAAAGAAGATACCAGTTTCTGTCTTGTATACTGAAACGTTATGTGGTTACAGTGGCATTTGAATGTGGATACAGCAGCATTGCCCATGTTTATGCCTTTGAACAATGAAGTAAGGGGTAGGAGCAAGGAGGTGGAGATAAAAGTTATTATTGGGTAATAACTATGTTTAAAATATACTGAATTTTTTTTTTAATATTGGATGTCTAATCAAATGTGACGCTGTTTATGCGTTGTGCTGACATACTGCAGTGCTTTGTTGCCAAAACTGCGAACGTAAGAGTTTGGTGCTCAGTTGATATCATTTTGGTGTATTTGTGGCTTAAAAATGCATTTCAGCATATTCAATTACATGTATAATAAGGATTACTGAATGAGATTTGAAAGGGGGATTTCAAGACGGATAATAAGGATTGTTCAATTAGGTGTGAAATAGGGATTTCAAGACAGTAAGTGCATCAAAAGAACAACAGCTGGGGATGTTTCTGTCATTCAGGCTGAAATGATGGGGTTGTTTTTCCTCTCTAGAGGGACGAAGTCAGAAGGACAAAAGGAGCTCTCGTGGTCGAGGCAGGAGAACATCAGAAGAAGATACACCAAAGAAAAAGAAGCTCAAAGGAGGGTAAGGCAGAGCCAGGCACAACTCCAGAGCCTTGGCCTTGACACTTGATGAATTTTCCACAAGCTCATCTTACCCTATTTATGACTCATGTCCGGATGGCAAGCAGTGTTGAGCGTGTTCTGGTCTTACTCCATTTCATTAATGTCCTGCTTAGGACAGGCCAGCACTGTTAATTAACTCCTTGGTTGGCATGTGGAAGCTCAGCATGCTTGGAACACTCTGACTGGAAGGACAAGATCAGCCTCCCTGTTGCTGTTGGCAAGCTGGGAGAAAATAGCTTTGATTTTTGTCACAGGCCTGTTTTTAACAGTTGCTTGTGGTCTTGATGGTAAAAGAAACTCACTTGTCCATGTTGTGCTGCTGTTCTAAAGTCCTGGATCATTTTGGGGGTTGTTTTCAAAGGGTTGTGTCCTAGGTAGTCTTAAATAATCTGATTTGGTTTTGAGAGGCAAGGAGGAAAGCATGTCCCATCTGTGAGATGGGATTTATAGTAAAGGGGCTCTGTTTATTCTGATATTTTCAGTTGGCTAAATGAAGGGACAAGAAACTAGAAATAGTTTCTGTGGAGTGCTATTGGCATGTCAGCACATCCCTGTCAGGGTAAGAGGGTTCAGTCATGCCTGACAATGGGAAAAACCCCAAACAGGTTATTCTACCCGCAACTAGGACTGATCCATATGATAATTTTGTTACTTTACTCATGACATCTACAAATCCCTCTCTTAATTCTTTCTAGTCATATTGTGTTTGATCCAGCCTAGCTTATGATTTTAGTTACTGGATTGTGGTAATGTAATACAAACTCTAAAACAGGGTCGGTGTGGTTTAGGGAAGATACTGTAAAAACTAGTTTTCCCAAGTAGGATTTAGATCTTGGAAACATCAAATCCCAGAATGGCTGGGGTTTGGAGGCACCTTAAAGACCATCCCATTCCAGCCCCTGCAATGGGTAGGGACACCTGCCACTGGGTTATTCCAAGTCTGGCCATGAACACTTCAGGAGTGGGGGAACCACATCTTCTCCAGGCAACCTGTGCCAGAGCCTCCTTGCCCTCACAGGGAAGAATTCCTTCCTAGTGTCCCATCTAACCCTGCCCTCTGGCAGTGGGAAGCCATGCCCTTGTAACACAGCATTGTCTGAAAAGTGTTTTGTCCTGACTGTGTCCACAGGTCTGAGTTTGCTGATACCATCCTGTCAGTGCATCCCTCGGATGTCCTGGACATGCCAGTGGATCCCAACGAGCCCACCTACTGCCTGTGTCACCAGGTGTCCTATGGAGAGATGATTGGCTGTGACAACCCAGATGTAAGCACCTGAGAGATGATTCCTTTTCACGTTTGTTGCCTCCCAAGCCTGTACAGTCCAAGGAGGGAATCCTTGATCAGCTAGCTCCTACCAAGTGATGGGAAAGTTTGTGAACCACTAAGAGTGTCCTCTGAGGGTTTTTCCTTTCTCTTTTGCAGTGCCCAATCGAGTGGTTCCACTTTGCATGTGTGGACCTGACCACCAAACCAAAAGGGAAATGGTGAGTGTGACAATATTCAGCTTTGGGGTTTTTAGCAGGCTGCACTTTGCCTCAGCAAGAATTAAAACCCCGTTGTGACCCTGACAGAAGAGCTGTGCTCTTCTCACCAGAGGGTTTGCATCCTCTGTGGCTGGGGATTTTTGAGGGCAGAAGATGCAAGATGAACCTTCTTGTTAAAATCTATTTCCACAGAAGTCTTAGGTACTGGTGGGAGCAAAACTGCCTGATAAAGAGAGCGGGTTTTGACCTGAAGATTGTGTAAACATGGGCATGTTACATCTGAGGCTTGCTCTGTTGTCACTAGCTGTGGCTGTGCTTAAAACAGAGACAGGGACCTCTTTGTTTCTCTTCTGGAGGCCAATTTTGAAGACTTCTCAGGCTTTTACTATGTATTTGTCTTGGATAAGATCATGGGCTTGTTTTTTTTTTTATCTAATGGACTGTTTCAATCAAATTAACAAATTGCCTGTCAGAAACAGGCTTAAATGTGCTCAAATATTAAAACCAGTTCTCAGGCTGTGTGCTGTTAATTACTGCCTCTTTTTTCCTACAGGTTTTGTCCTCGTTGTGTTCAGGAAAGAAAGAAAAAGAAGTAAGGAGTAGAGGCGGATACATCGCTGAGGCAAGAAGAATTTAATATATTCCTTCATTCATGTTGCAATATTACCTTTGATTATTTTTTGTTAATCTATCCTCCATCTTTTTTCCGGTATGATATTTAATTTTCCAGTGGCCAGTTGAAATTCCTGTTCTTTCCTAAGACAGTGACTTTTGGAGGGAGTCCCAAATCCCTTTGCCACGGAGATTTTATTTATGTTAGTCTTGCACAATAATAATACTGAGGGAGGGTGTTGCCTTTTCTGGCTGTTTCCATTTCCCTGAAGATTCTTTAAGTACATCACTGTGAAGATAAAACTTACAGTATTTTTGGAGGCAGAGAATGTCAGATTTATCACAAAATAAGATGAAGGCCTGAACTGTTAGCTGTGATTGCCTGTGTGGCACATGAGTAAATCAGGTTTTAGGGAAAGGCTCCAGGAGAACACTCTTTGTTCCCATGATAGTGTGGCTCTGCTGTTGAAGGCCATTCAGGAATTTTGTAACAAAACATCTTGTTTTTTTTAATAGGCCACATTTGCGTGTTCTTGACTTCTCTAGCTGCCTTTCAGATGATGAATGTGAATCCTTGTATTAGCACAGTGTCAGTGGCTGCAGGAGAAGGGAGAGAGGAGATCAGGAGCTGGAAAGCAAAAGTCTCAGTTTTTTCCTTCCTCTGAGATACAGTGGATGCAGAAGTTGAGGGAAGAGCAGAGATAAGTCCTGCCTTCATGTCAGTCTCCTGCATCGTGAGGCTTACCTGCCTCCAGTGAAAGATGTAATGGGGAAAGGTGTTCCAGGTTTCCTTCCTGCTGGTGGAAGGAGGAAAAAAAAAGCTTCGAACTGGTGAACTTTGCTGGCTCTGGTCCCTAGTGGGTGTTGGTGGCAGCTCTGTGCAGGGCTGTGTGCTGCTTTCCACAAAAGTGGGCAGGAGCTCTTGGTACAGACTGCTGGAAAGGCATAAGGAAACTGCAGATGAACTTTTCTTCTGCTGAATAAACAGCACAGAAGATCAAAAACAATTCTACTCTGATTCTGGCACCTGTTTTCAAGAGAAAAAAGGCTTTTCCTGTTTCTCTGAGCCTCTTACTCATGTTTTGCAATGAAGGAAAGTAGAACACAGCTCCTGCTACCTCTCCTTCCCTCTGTGGGGCTTTGTGCCTGCTGCTGACATAGGAAAAAACCTCTCAGTTGTGAGGCAGCTTTTCTGTGAACATTGATTTATGCAGGAAAAAAATTATGGATTTCAGGAAAAAAATCCCTGTCTTCAGGGTCCTACCATTTCCAGTGTCATGTTGCAGGTGTCTTTACTGCATTGCATCACAGAGGGAGGAAATTCCCACAGCTTTGTGCATAAAAATGCACATTTGAGATGCAGATTTGTCACTGCTGCCACAGAATAGCACATGGAAAGCAGGCAGGGAAATTAAAGCCAGAGTCCTGGATGGAAGGAGGAGGAACAGCACAGTCACACAAACCTGGAGTGTAGCGAGCCATCTTCTTCCTGCCTCTTCATGAGAGCAAATTTGTGATACCTCATGAGCCAGCCTGTAATCTGAGAGCTGCTCCTCCTTCACCCACTGCCTTGGACTGAGTTGGAGCATTGCTGTGTCCTGACAGCCTGTGTTGATGCTGTTCCAGGTTTTTGTTTTCCCCTTTCACCTAGTGGTATTGTAGACAACTTTTCTTCCTGTTTTTCCTATGGCTTTTTTAGTACTGGTATTGCCATGGATTAAGCATTTGATTTGAAACAATCTCAAAATTCCACTCTGGAAGTCTTGCTGGAAACATGCCGTGAGGGAAGGGAGCAGCTCTGGGTGGACCAGTGTGGAACTGACTTCCCCTCAGCTCCAAAATTCTAATCAGGTAGAATAACAGAACACATTTTTAGAAGTGCTTTTGGGGCTTCGAAGAGCATTTTCCACTCAAACCAGCAAAGCAAAAAGGAAAACAAGCTCTGGAAGGTAGTGCCCTCAAAAGGAAGGATAATTTGCTAGGAATGATGAAGTGTGAGGTATAACATTCTCCTCTTCTTTACAACATCTGTGATGTGTAAAGAATCTGAGATCTGATACCAGCAATAAACTCTCCCACTGGGAACGTGCCAGTTCAGGGCTTGGATGGGCTCAGGAGCGTCTCCTGCCCTTTTACTCCTGGTTGTAGAGATTTTTTACAACTCCTTGTAGACAGAAAAACCAGCAGCCTTTGTATTTGCTTACTAAAATATTTAAATATTCTGACTTTTGAATGTACGGTGTTAAATATTTCCTGGAAAAGGAATGCCCCACTCAACATTGCCCAAAAAAAAACCCTTACCCAGGGGCCCAGCTTTACTGCAGCTCATCCAAACTGGAGGTCGAAACTGACTTTCACCCAATTACGAGGAAAAAAAAGAAAAGGAATGTAAAGTTAAAAAAATTAATAAGAAATGTATATCTGTATTTTTTGATCTTGGAGATGTTGGATTATATTATAAATAAAGTATTTTTGGGAATAAATGCGTGAGGGTGATGAGGGGGGATGCTGTTGCAACCTCCGGCCGCCAGGGGGCGTTGCCGCCCGCTGGCGGCTTGGAATGAGGCGCGCTGCGCGTCCCCGCCGCTTCCAGGCCACGGAGCGTCCTTTGGTCTCCGGTGCCCCGGGATAATCCCGAATTTCTCCGCCCGTTTCGTGCTAAACCACTGCGAAGGGTGCGCGGCGCTGCGGTGTCCCCGGGGAGCGCGGTGGGAGCCGCGGGAGACACTCCCTGAGGCGCTGCGCCGGCGCGTCTCCCCTCAGTACTGCGTGCCCGCCGCGGCCGTGGGAAGGAGGCGACAACACGGCGGCAGCGGCTTTTCCCATGGCTTCCAGAGCGCTGTGGCGCTACGGAGGGGCCGCCTGGAGGAGGAGCTGCCGCTGGAGCTGGGAGCCCCCGGGGATGCCGTGGGGCAGGGGCTGTGCCGGCTCCCGGGAGGTGGTGCCGACCCACGAGCGCTACGCGGTGCGGCGCCAGCCCTTCGCCCGGCTGCAGGACGGAGATGTGGCGTTCTTCGAGCGCCTCATGCCCGGCAGGGTCGTGACCGGCGAGGAGGAGGTGAAGTCTTATAACGTGGACTGGCTGAAGTCCGTGCGAGGTAAGCGAGCTGCTCGGTTGGTGAAAGCTCCTTGCTGACTCTGTTTATTACCGGAACAACGAGTTTGCCAGAGGAAATCTCATCTTTATGGCCGGCCACATCTGTACAGATCATAGAGTTGGAAGGGATTAATAAGGCTTATCGAGTCCAACTCGTGGCCCTGCACACCACCACAGTAACCTCACCCTCTGCCCTATCAGCGTTGTCCAAAGTCTCCTGGAGCTCTGGCAGCCTTGGGGCTGTGCCCATTCCCTGCGGGGCCTGTTCAGTGCCCGACCGCCATCTGGAGGAAGAACCTTCTCCTGATATCCATCCTACCCCTATCCTGACACAGCTCCAGCCGTTCCCTCGGTCCTGTCACTGGTCACCAGAGACCAGATGTGTGCCTTCCCATCCCAAAAGAGTTTTTCTCATAAAATTATTTCTTTAAGAAATACCTGATACCTGTTAAACTTACAGGCTTTAGTTAAAAAGAATCTAACCCCTCTAACCTAATAATTAATTTTTTTTTCCTGAGACAAGTTGATTCAGCTAACAGTTTTGATTGAACCTCAGAAAAGAATATGAAAGCTTTCAGTAGTCTTGATTGCAGCCTGCCAGTACCTTAAGGGGGCTTATAAAAAGGAGGGAGAGATATTTTGTATGGACCTGCAGTCAGGACAAGAGGGGTTAACTTCCCACTGACAGGGTTAGATAGGATACAGAGAGGAAATCCTACCCTGTGAGGGTGCTGAGGCCCTGGCACAGGTTGCCCAGAGAAGCTGTGGTTGCCCCTGGATCTCTGGAAGTGTCCAAGGCCAGGCTGGACAGGACTTGGAGCAACCTGGGACAGTGGAAGGTGTCCCTTCCCATGGAATTAGATGAACTTTTAGGTCCTTCCCAACCCAAATCATCCTGTGATTCTAAATTAAACATTGTGAATTCTCTGTTGTTTCTGTCAAAGATTTCATGAGAATTTAAACCATTTCCCATTGCCCCTGGTGGTAGCCAAGTCTATCTATACATGCAAAGTTTTTGCAAGGCTAAAAGGAAAGGCTCCTGTTGAAATGTTTGTTGTCAGAGTGGCTGAAATGCCTAACAGTGGAGGGACCGTTGTTATTTCCCACCTCATGCTTTCCCACCTGTTTCTTTCTGACCTCTGCAGAGCCACAGCTTGCCTTGAGAGTCCCTTGCTTTCATTGCAGGCTGCAGCCAGCTGGTGTTGAAGCCACAGAGCACGGCAGAGGTGTCCCAGGTCCTCAGGTAACATCACCTTTTCTGCTGGCTTTGCTGCCAGCAAAGCTTTGCTTGGCTTGAGTCAGGGACTATCCAGCCTGTGAAGGGAACTTGTAGGTGTTCAGAACCCAATTCCTTAAACATTGCAGTTGCTGAGGTAATTTACTTCATGACTTTTCTGTTCTGATAAATGGCTAAAATTAGGTATTGTACAAGTGCTTAGAAAAGAGTTTTGTGAAAGATTCAGGAGGGTTTGTTTGAAAAGGTAAAGAAGCTTAGGGCAGAACAGGGCAGTTTGAGGATCTGTTCTGTCCACTCTGGTGTGAGCACAGCTCTGGCTGGGCAGTGCTGTGCCAGGTCAGTGTTTGGCCGAGGAGCTGAACGCTGCAGGAACGTGCTCCTGGCTCTGTTAAAACAGGGATGCAGAGCACAGGAGAGGCAGGCAGGGCTTCTGAAGGAGCTGTGGGGCTCTGTGCCATCCCACGTGCAGGGGCTGCTGTGAGCTCAGAGAGGAGGGGCTGGGTGGTGCTTGGCAGGGACGTGGCAGGTGGAGCAGGTGAGGCACAGGTGCAGATTTTATTGCCTACAGGGCATTCATTCCTTGGGAGGTGGAGAGCGGTCATGTCTGAAACCACTGCCGGAGGCTGTGTGTCAGAGCCCACTGAGGAGCCCAGGCTGTTAACACAGACTGCTGCAGAGACAGCTTCTGTAGAAACATAGGCAGTGTTTTCCAGAAAGATGTTGTGTGCCAGAGGTGTAGATACACACAGAGCTGACCCCAAGTGTTGCTTTTTCGCTCAGCACTGGGCTGAGTTCAGACAGGAGTTTCACTTGCTCACTTTGTCATTGAAACTGTTTCCTTCCATTTAATCTTTGGATGAAATGCTGCTTAATTTTAATGTCACAACAGTCAACGTTCATGTAGAAGTGAAACTTCTCTGACAGACTGATTATGGCTTTTAAATGCATAAAAATTCAGAAACCTTTTTCCTTCCAGGTACTGCCATGAGAGGAACCTGGCAGTGAACCCTCAGGGGGGGAACACGGGCCTTGTTGGGGGCAGCGTTCCTGTCTTTGACGAGATCATTCTCTCCACTGCTCTCATGAACCAGATCATCAGCTTTGACAAGGTGTCTGGTAAATATTCCAGGGATGTGAAGCACAGAAATGAGGCTGCAAAACAGGCATTTTCCTGGGAGCAGATAGCAACAGGATCGGCAGGGTTCAGCCCAGCAGCATCATAAGGAAGTTTGTTTGGATTTGGGGGGGATCAAGGGCCAGGCTGCTGTGAGTATCTCTGTTCAGAGAGGGGGAACAACAGGCAGAGACACGCTTAATGGGATTGTGTTTTACCAGTCCAGAGTTGTGGGTGATGAGATATTGAGGCAATAGCAAAGCTCCCTGAGTTGTGCATCCCAGGAAGTTTGAAATTCGGAGGTGGTTGCATCCGCTCGTACTGCTTCTGATTCTTGAGGAGGCACCTTCTCAGCCACCAGCTTGTAGCGGGGCGTTTGTGTTGCAGGAATCCTTGTGTGCCAAGCAGGCTGTGTGCTGGAGAGGCTCAGTGAGTACGTGGAGGAGCAGGGGTTTATCATGCCACTGGACCTGGGAGCCAAGGGCAGCTGTCACATCGGGGGGAACGTGGCCACCAACGCCGGGGGCTTGCGGCTCCTGCGATACGGCTCTCTGCGAGGGACCGTGCTGGGCCTGGAAGTGGTAAGGCGAGTACCTGGCACTTCCTTCTTTTTAATCCGCTGCTGCTCACTGCTTCCTGCTCTTCTCACTCTCCAGCACACAACCAAGTTCCTCTCCGGGCTTCCACTCTTACCTTTTCCTTGTTGGGCTCTTTTGAGAATGGTCAGCATCTGTCTTTGTGCGTATAGCGTGTTATTGCTGCTGCTTCCTGACTTCCAGTGCTTGCTGGCAGAGGTGGTGTTAGCTGGTTTTCTAATCCAGTGGGTCTCTGGAACACTCTGCTAAATCCATCCTGCATCACTCTCTTCTAGTGGCTGCCCACTTGGATTTTAATAGAGTCATAGGATCACAAACTGGTTTGTGTTGGACGGGACTTTAAACATCATCTTAAGGTGTAAAGCCCACCCCATAACAGAGCTGTCTGCTTTAGTTTCATTTGGCTACTGGCTGTGTCCTAAAGTCTCTGCTGTTCCTCAGCTGCTCCTGTCCTTGGTATGTAAAGGATCTGGATTAGGAGTTCTAAAAATTTTCACAGCTGGGATCAAAATTTGGGCAGGGAACAAAACCATGGCTTGGTTTTAATCTATAGGCTTAGAAAGGAGAGCATTTGTCTCAGATCAGTTTGGCTCCAATATCAAAATAGCCTTTAATAACCTGTCTTGGAGATACTCAGCCTTAATTTAAGGCTCAAGTGGCAGAGGGTTCATTCTGCTTAGCTGTTCACTGTTTCAGGTAGCTTTCCTTGTTTCTTCTGGATAATGAGAGCTAGGGCTGCAGAGAATGACTGATCTTCTCCACCATTAGTAAGAAAAGCAGAGCAATATAGATCTTCTGTTATTATTTGTCCTGATGGAAGGAGAGAAGTAGGAGGGAAATATCTACTGCATCCTACTCAGGTAGGATGTAGAGGGGAGAAGAACTGGGAATGGAGGAGCAGTGTGGGAATGGGCTGCAGCTGTGCCCCGTATTCAAGATGAGTGACATTTCCCATCAGCTTGGTGATGGCAGGTTCATGGCAGCAGATTCCTATCCTGGTGCTCTGACTGGGCCCTGTGTTCCCACAGGTGCTGGCTGATGGCTCAGCTCTGGACTGTCTGGCCTCTCTGCGCAAGGATAACACAGGCTATGACCTGAAGCAGCTCTTCATCGGATCCGAGGGGACCTTGGGAGTTATCACTGCTGTCTCCATACTCTGCCCTCAGAAGCCTAAGGCTGTGAACGTGGCATTCCTAGGTAGAGGCTGATATTAATGGTTTCACACCTGAATCCAGAGCCTGGGAATAGGGATCGAGAGGAGAAAGCACTGCTCAGCCTGCTGAGCTGGACTGCCAGCATCAGCTGGTTTCTGGGAGATAGCATAGGGCTCTGTGCTGAAATACCATGCAGATATTTAATATCTTAAATTTAATTGCTTAAATACCTGCAAGGGCAGGCTATTCTGTAAGGAAAGTGGAGCCAGGAGCTTAGCAGAGTGATGAGAAAGGCGGGACAGTCCCCTCACTGGTGAGGGAGGGCCTGGTTTGACAGGCTCAGGAGATGAGCAGGGCAAGACTGTGACAGTAGGCAGAGGCAGCCATCATCCAGGTGTCAGGTGAGTGACAAGGTGATGAGACAAGCTGAGAAATCACGTCTGCAGGCCAGGCTCTGGATCAGCTGAGTGTGTGGCCAGGCACAGCTGCTTAAAAGCTGCTTCTGGGTGTCCCTCAGCAGATCCAGAGTTGTTTGTGGGGAGCTTTCACTGAGAGTTTTTTGCTTCTCAGAAACCTCCAAAGGGTTTGGAGTGGTGTCTGATTTTTGGTCCAGATTCCTCTCTGTTCTGTCTGAAGGGTGTCAGAGTTTTGCCAAGGTTCTGGAAACATTCACAACCTGCAGAGCCATGCTGGGCGAGATCCTGTCTGCCTACGAGTTCATGGATGAGAAGTGCATGGAATTGGTTGAGAGGCATCTCCAGCTGTCCAGCCCTGTGGCAGGTACCAGTGATATTCACACTGTAGAAAGGGACACTGGACTGCTTGGGGATTTTTAGACTACTTCTAAACCCTTCTAAAAAGTGACTCATTTTAAAAAGTTGACTCAGTGGCTTTTAAAGAGTTGGTGATTGTGTGGGCATCCCTCATAATTTTTATATCTAGTATATCCAAGTATATCTAGTATATCCAAGTATATCTAGTATTCCAAACACCTTTTATCTTTAAAGATGAGACTTTTTACTTGTATTTGTCCTCACAAAACTGCTACCTTTCTGGAAAGTGGTTGCTTAATTAAAGATCTAGCATGTCAGTGAAGTGCCCTACGGATAAAAGACTGCCCTCTCTGGCACCAGAGAGTCTGGGCACATAACATGTGGAGAAAGCTCCAAAACCTGCCCTGAATTCCTCTGTTTTGCCCCAGGGCATCTGCTTACTTTGTTCTCCCTCCTTCTCAGGCAGCCCTTTCTATGTTTTAATTGAAACTTCGGGCTCCAACTCAACTCACGATGAAGAAAAATTGAACAACTTCCTACAGCAAGCCATGGCTTCTGGTTTGGTCACTGATGGAACTGTGGCAACGGACAGCAAGAAAATAAAGGCAAGTCAGTGTTTCCTTTCCCACAAATCTCTTTGACATTGATATGTATTTTATGTAGGGAAGTGTTCAGACTCGTGTTTGGTGTGTGAATGGATTTCTGTGGTCCTTGATTGCTCAGATGCTGTGGAGCCTGCGGGAGAGAATCACTGAGGCCCTCACTCACGAGGGTTACGTGTACAAGTACGACATCTCCCTGCCTGTGGGAAAGCTCTATGACCTTGTGACTGACATGAGAGCTCGGCTGGGCCACAGTGCCAAAAATGTGGTGGGCTATGGCCACTTGGGTAAGTGGGGTGCTGGGAAAGGAGGTGATGGCCCTTCTGTGCTGCGGGTGAGGCCTAAATTGAGGGCTGTGGAAGAGGAGGGTGCATGAGGATATTTGTGTTTGAATTTTACTGCTTTCAGACTGTTTTCCATATACTGATGGCAGGTTGCTGGCCAGTGAGCCACGGAACTGGTCATCTGTATCTTCTTGCTGTATACTTCCTATTTAAAGATGTAATTGGTTCAACTGCACCATCAGTTTGGTTGATGTACTTAGACACATTTGGCAGATAACCACTTTCTTGTCCAAAGTCATTCATCCTACTGGAAACCGGTTTTTTGTGAGCCATTAACCCTCTAACAGATAGTGATAATGATAAATGCACAGAAAGGCTGATCGATTTGTCAGCATGCTGGGAAACTGGTCTGATTTTACTAGCAGGTAAATTGGTCGTTTAGCAGAGCTGTTCTGTTACAAAAAAAAATATGAAAAAAACACGGAACACTCTTGAGCACACTCTTGATTAAGGATCATTTGAAAGACATGTCGCATAACAAAGGCTCCCTGTTGGTAGCTCTTTGGGGACTAAACTGTGTGCTGTGAGGGTTTGCTAGGATGCAGGAAGAGGTTCCAGATGGAGGAGGACGAGTAATTTGTATTTATCTTTGTGTGTTTTGTCTTTTGGGGTAGCCGGCAACTCTGTGCCTAATCAAATACTGTCACAAACAGTGGCAAAAGGAGAAATTGTTCTGCTTTCTTTGTTTCTACTGACACGGTGCCAAAGCGCATTTAGAGCGTTGCACAAACATAATAGGGAAAGAAAAAGTGATGAAGGGTCGTGTTAGACTCTAATGATCATTATGAATGCCTTTGGGGAAGTCTTTGTCGTTGCAACACGGTGGTGGCACAATCATGAATGCAGCACAGATTTTTAAAATCACAAAAGTCGGAGTTTGAAAGTAGCTTAACTCAGAACCCTTCCTCAAATATTGCACTGGGAGCATGGAAAAGCAAAGATCCTATTTGAATTGCTTGTGCATTGAGAGGCTGACAGTTTGTAGGACAGGGAGCTCTTCTTTTTCTGCACAGTTTGCAGACTAACAAAGGCCCTGTTGTTTGAGAATGTGGAGGAGCCAGGAGTGAGTATCCATTGCAGGGCCACCAGGCTTTTCTCCCAGACCCACCTGTGCCATGTTTTCTTCCAGGAGACGGCAACTTGCACTTGAACGTCACGGCGGAGTCCTACAGCCATTCCCTGCTGGATGCCATCGAGCCCTTTGTGTATGAGTGGACTGCAAGATGCAGTGGGAGCATCAGTGCAGAGCACGGGCTGGGCTTCAAGAAGAAGCAGTTCATTCAGTACAGCAAGCCACGGGAGGCAGTGGTGCTCATGCAGAGGTTCAAAGCCATGCTGGACCCCAAAGGGATCCTCAACCCCTACAAGACGCTGCCCTCCTGAGGCTCCCGAGGGGAGCATGTGCTGAGCAGCCAGCAGAGCAGGGCAGCTCCAGCTCCCTCCCTGCACTCGAGCCATGAACACCCTGGACCAGCAAGCACATGGAGTGCTCCATGTTTGATTTTGTTAGTGGGATGGAACAAGTAAAGGAATGTGGTTGCTCTTTTTGGGGGTGCCTGCTCTTGCTGAAGTTTCTTGCTGGGTTTCCTACTTAGTCTGAGCATTGAAACCAAACCCAGAGATTCTGTGTGTGTACCAGTATTCCAACTCTCTCCCCCCTTGGGTTTGCTCTGATTTATAGTGACAGCAGCCAGAAGGAGGCATTTTCTCACGTGGGTTGTGCAAGTCAAGTATCAGAGACACTGGAGAACCTGTGAATGCAAGTCTTCCAAGTGAGGGTGTTGCTCTTCCTCGCTTGTTTTGTCTAATACACTTATCCCAAAGCCCACAAAAACATCTGGTTATGGCCTCTTTAGTGATGCCACCTCCAGGCTCTCCCAAGTAAGCATCACTGTTGCCCCACGTACAGGATTGCAGTTCTGGAAGGACTGGCCAGTGAAGAGAGGGTGCTGGAGACCCAGCTTCTGCATTCTATCAGCTGGAGGAGAAATACCATCAGCCAGGCTGAGGGAGGGGATCCCAGCCCTCTTGCCTGGCCAGGGGCAGGCTCTGGGCATGCCAGTATTTCCTGCTTCCTTGACTTCCAGTCTGTTCTTCACAGCAAATCATGATTTGCTCTCGCAGAGAGGTGTAAATTATCCCTCCCAACCTGGCTGGATAATACCTGGGATAACCCAGAGTGGTAATCCAAAAGGACAGGGCTTAGACACCACCTGGTCTGCTGGAAGGTGTCCCTGCCCACAGCAGAGAAGTAGAATGAGATGGTCCCTTCCAACCCAAACCAGTCTGTGACTGTACACTGGGAGTGCTCTGGAGTCTCTGCAGGGACAAGAGGCCAACAGAGGGATCTGCACAGATGCACCATTGAGCAATGCCAGTGGCACAGAATTACTGAGTCCACGTGCTGGATTCTGCACCCAGGGTGCAGCAGTGCTGAGCACGAGTGTGAGCTGCCAGAGGAGTGGCTGGGGAGCAGCCCTGCTGGAAGGATCTGGGGGTGCTGCTTGGCAGAGCTCAGGAGGAACCACTGCCCACTGCCAGGAGCACAAATGGCATCCTGGGGGCACCTGACCCAGCGTGGCCAGCGGGCCAGGAGAGGGGATGGTCGGGCTGTGCTCAGCACTGGGGCATCAGCCAGAGAGCTCCAGCACTGGGCATGAGGGGAAAGGGCTGGAGTGTGTCCAGAAGAGGGTGTGTCCCCACGATGGGGCTGGGGCTGGGGCTGGAAGGCGAGACCTGGGAGGAGGCCGAGGGCTCTGGGTTTGTGTGGTTTGGAGAGAAGGAGGCTGAGGAACGACCTTATCCTCCTCTGCAGCTTCCTGAGGAGAGGGCATGGAGAGGGAAGTGCTGATCTCATGGGAATGCTGATCTTAAAGCAGGGCCAGGGGAGGTTCAGGCTGGACATCAGAAAGTGTTTCTTTATAGATCACAGAACCAAATACTGCACCAGGCTTCCTGGACAGATGGTTGATGCTGCAGACTGTTAGTGTTTAAGGAACATTTGATCAATGGTGTAACCTTAGGGCAGCCCTGAACTGATCAGGCAGTTGGACCAGATGACTGTCCTAAGTTCCTTCCGGCTGAACTGGAGGGGTTTGTTGGTTTTGGGGTTTGGTTTTATGTGCTACAGTCTGTTTTGTAATTTTTTGTTCGTACAAAACCGCATTGTCACCTACCTGCTGCAGAGGACAGTGAATCATTCATCTCCTGCCTTATTTGATGTTTGCTGATCATATCCGTATTTACTGATATGTGTCATTCTTAACCCCTGTATCCAAATGAAGCAGGTGCTGATAAGAAAGAGCATGGGGATTTTCCAAAGGTAAATAACGTCAGTAACCTGACAACAAAATGATGTTTTCTGTCAACATGGGCAGAGCAGTGGATGTCAGCAAAGCCTTTGATGCCCTTTCCCACAATCTCCTCCAGGCTGAACAGGGATTTGAGAGGCCTGGCCTAATGGAATGTGTCCCCTGCCCATGGCAGGAACGAGATGAGCTTCCAACCCAAACCATCCTGTGACTCTGTGAATCTCCTGGGCTGCCTGGGTGGGCTGTGGGACAGGTAATAAGCTGGCTCAGGCTGTGCTCAGAGGGTGCCAACTGATGGATTTTACTCAGGTGTACTGGTTTGGGAAGCCTTACTGGGTGCCATGAGAGTAGGAAAGGTGGTGTCTTATGCAGTAGCCATCTTTTCCTCTACCTGCTTTTCAGTGGTGTTGGCTCTTCCACAGAGCAGTGAAATAAATGTTCCATCCAGAACTTTGTTCCTCAAAGAAAAACCATCCTAAAGAGTGTTTTCTTTTGTTCTAAGGCAGAACACAATCTCTACAAGGCTGCACGTTGTCACATTGCACTAAGGATGCTGGCCTGTGCTCAGCAACGCGTTGCAATGCCCTTCTCAATGCAATTCTAAGATCACACCTCTGTCAGCTTGACCACATGGATGCCTTTGACAGAAATACCTCCATATGTTCCATGGCCTGCCGGTATCTAGTCCTGCTCTCCACTCTTGTCCATTCAACCCTTTCTCTCCCAGTGAGCATTCCCCACCTCTCCTTTCAGCCCTTAGGACGAGTCAGACAGGAGCTGATTGTCCTCTTCTGGGATGAAGCAAAGTGAACAAAGCCATCATTTGCAAAGAGGAAGATTTTTGTCACTGAAATGGTGGTCAGGCTGCCCCAGGGAGGTTTGGAGTCCCCGTCCCTGGCGGTGTTCAAGGAATACCTGGATGTGGCACTCGGTGCTCTGGACTGGTTACGAGGTGGGGATTGGTCACGGGTTGAACTCAATGGTCTTGGAGGTCTCTTCCAACCCAAATGGTTCTGGAATTCTGTGGCTCTGTGAAAAGAGAAGACAGCCTGTGCAACACAGTCAGCCTGTGCTGCTTGGGTGTGGGGTGATGAAAATATAGGGGAAGTCCATGATGTTGTTGGAAAAGAAATACGCAGGATTTGCTTTCTGCCAGCATGGGCTGATGCAGCTAGTTCTTTCCAGATCAGGCTGGTTTTTCTTTCTGCCCCTTTGTTACACCATTTTTTCTTTTTTTCCCCTTAAACTACTGACCATCACTGTGTAGTATACAGGCTTTGCACATGAAAGGCAGCAGAAGAACTTTCCATAATTCTCTTTTTCAGTTGTGTATAGAGACAGTGCTCGGGAGGGAGACACACAACCCTGTGCTGTGGCTGGGGAAGTTCTGGCACAGCTCCATTTAACCCTCTTCCTTACACATGATGATCCTAAAGCTCCATGTAAGTTTTACTGTTTCACTAAACAATAGAGCAGTTCCTGAGGGAATACAGGGGAGGACTTAGTGTAGGGTTATTTTATAATATCTTTCCTGGACCTTATTTCTGTGTTCTCAGGGATGCTTTCACATAGTGGTGCACTGTTGTTTATAGGAGGGAGAGACAGTGTGGGTACATATACGTGTATTTTTAGAAAGAATCATTGTGACAGAATTTTCTTGTCCAAAATTCTTGTTTTTCTGAGGCAGACTTAAATGCTAGAATGCTGTGGATGCTCCACACTTTGAACCAGTGATTTTTCTGGCACAGTAAGAACTTGTCTCTCTCTGCTGATTCTGCCTCTCTGTGTACAGGTTTATGGCTGGGATAGAGTCAGTTTTCTTACAGTGGCTGGTCTGGATCTGTTTGGATCATCGATGGAAGCCCAGGAATGCTGTAGCTGTTGCTGAGTGGTGCTTGCGCAACATCAAGGTCATTTCTGCTCCTCCCCCTGCCCCGCCAGCATGAGGCTGGGGTGTGCAAGGAGCTGGGAGGGGACACAGCCAACCCTGACTGAGCACAGCGGTCTCCCCGTTGGCTGGAGGCCTGCTCAGCAATAAAAGTTGGCGAGGAAGGACGAAGGGGACGTTTCTGAGTCACCGTTACACCTGATGGAGCCCAGCTTTCCTGGGATGGCCGAACACCTGCCTGCAGCCGGAAGCAGGGAATTCATTCCTTTTGGTTTGCTTGCATGTGCAGGTTTTGCTTTACCTGCTAAACTGCCCACGAGTTTTTGCAGTTCCACTTTCTGATTCTCCCCTTCCTGCTGTAAGGGGTGACCTCCCCAGGGCCTGGCCCCCACCAGGAATCAGAGGCAGGATGCAGTGATGAATCACAGCCCAGCTCACTAATCCTGTGTCACCTGGCTGCCCTTCCCTGCCCCAGTCTCTGGGCAGCCCACCTCCACATGGAGACAAGTATTCGTGCCTGGCACGACGCTATTTTGTCATAACCAAAGCTGACAATTCGTGTTCAACACTCCAGGAGAGAGCAATGAATCAATTGTAAAAGTGTAAAAAATGGGCTTTTGTGATACGTGGGCTCTACTAGCTCCTGAAATGGCACAGCTGACGTGTGTAATGTAACAGGAGAAAGAGGTCGCTGAAGTGTGCCCCCCCTGCCAGCAGCAGCTGGTGCTGTGCCAAGAGTAACCCTAGAAATTCTCCATAAAAGAGCACATTGACTCAGGTTCTACCAAGAAACTCAAGGAAAGCAACCCTACACCTTGCTAATCTCTGCATCTTGGTAAGCACTGGAGTTGGGGCTGGTCTGGGGAAGCTGTGATTTAAAAAGAAATGCTGTGTATTTGGGTGCTCTAGCGATGTAGGTGAAGGATCCTGGAGCGCTGAGGATTTGGCTGTTGGTGGGGCACGTTGGGCCAACAGCATGCAAGGGTTAGAAGGGTGGCACTGTGTGAGGGGAGGGAAGGGGGACCACCATGGAACATGGCATGGCTATAAAAGACCAAAGTAACAACTCAGTCCCCCCTAATCCAGGCTGGGACGTGTGGGTACACTTTTAGTTGCCCAAATGAGGAGAGCATTGGCTTCATCCCAGTAGGGGGAACAAGGAGATGATCCCACCTCCAGACCTGCAGGACAGATTCTGCTCTCCCGGTGCAAACTGCAACCATCAAACTTTCCAGCAGCCTCAGTGTAATCTAAGATTCCTGCTTGATAATAATTGTAACACTTGTTAATCAACACCAGTGATAAACCATAAAATAATTCCCGTGTAGGGGCAAGATTTCTCCCTCTCAGGGTCTGGATACAGCCAAGTCTGTTAAGCTCTTAACCTCCAGCTACAATTATTACATTTTCACTAAAAAGTTCTATTGTTTGATGAGGAGTTTTCCGTAGGTGAACACCATTCCTGTTTTGCTGTTGTCCCTAATTTGCTCTTTTCCAAATGTGTCTGGCAGGGAATTCCTGTCCTTACCCACGGAGCAAGAAGCAGATAAAAGGGACAGCAGGCACTGACCACGGCCCCTGGCGATGTGAGGCTGTGCAAGGTGACAAAGGTCCGGTGCCCTCCACCAGCCCCCTGCCCGCATCCTACTGTGAGCCCCGGCGCCGCCCTCCTGCAGCCAGGAGCGAAAGGGATCCCCTCTGAGGAATCCCGGTTAAACCTTTCCTTGCCGGCAAAGCTGCTGTGAATGCCGTGTCCCGAGGCAGCTCTTTATACCTGTGCTGATGTCCGGCCATACCAGCGCCTTTCACGGCTTATTAATTAACTCCCACCCACTCCTGGGAACACCTAGCCACTCCCTTTGTCCTCACCTATCGCAGCCATTTATAGCAGTGAAGGGATGCTAGAAATAGAGACGTGCTCACTAAGAGCCAGAGGAGACAAACAGGCACTGGAGTCGATTTGCAAAGGAGATATTTCCCAGCTCGCAGCAGCATGAACAGCCCTGGGTGCACTCCAAGGTAAGGGCAGCGGGAGCTGAGTGCTTGGGGTGCCGAACTAAGACTTGCTTTGCAGGGAGGTGTGTTTCAAGTAATCTCTGGAAGTTTTTTGTAACCTATAGAGTTAGTTACAGTTTGCTCCAGGGAAGGGATTCATTCTGCCATTAGTATTTGTTGCCTGTGTTCCAGGTCTTTCAATTTAAAAGAACCTTGTTATGCAGATGTTAGTTTGATGTCAATGTCTGCTATTTTCAGCTTAAGTCAAAGGAACAAGAAAGGGGTCCCAAGCCTTAAAGCATCTATAGCTGCACTTCTAAGATAAATAGTTTTCCATGTTTTCTTCCCAGAGGAGAGATAGCACAGCACAGGGTGCTGCCATGTGCTCTGTGGGTTTTTTGGCTTCTTAGAATTTTGTGTCTTAGCAGTCAGCTCCCAAGTGCTTCCCAAAGGTCTCCCAGGCTCGTTCAGGTAACTCCAGTGCAACATTCGAGCTGGGGCTTTCTCTCTGGAGCTTTGCTTCACCAGATCTTAGCAGTCTTTTGCAACCTAAACAATTCTATGATGCTGTGCAGGTCAGCGACTTACAGTGTTGTGACAAAGGGGGAGTGGGAGGGGGGTGACACTAAGGGAACACAGCTTAAGGCTCCCACAGAGATGTGCCAGGATGGTGGGGGCCACGTGGGAGTGAAACCCCAGTTTCCATGAAACCCCTGATTCTGTGTCTGCATGTTTGCAGACACAGAATCAGGATATTCTGAGCTGGATGGGATCCACAGGGATCATCGAGCGCAGCTCCTGGTCCTGCAAAGGACAAATCCAAATACCGCACCAAGCGCATGAGAGCATTTTCCAAATGCTTCTTGATATTCTCATAATTTCCATTACATTTATTTGAAGCATAGAGAGCCTGAAGTGTAATCATTCTCGGCAGACTTTCAAACAGTTGTCATGCTTTAGTCATTCTGGAATGAATACTTGGAAGCAAAGGTCTGGTAGCAAATTCCACTCTGGCCCTGTGCTGTTTTCTGGGAGAGCAGTCACACTGTCTTCAAAACTGTGTGTATGCTCCAGGTGAAGATCCTACACGCTTTCTGTCAGTAAAAACCCTGAAACATTTCAAGAGCTCATTTGTTTCCAAGCACAAATGTGCAGAAATGATGGAAGCTTGTTGTAAGAGGAGGGAAAGGTGCCATCAGTTTGCTCCGTGAGACATTTATTTATTCAGCCAATTTATTTCAACAGTGTGTGTGGGGATGTCACGCTGGAGCCACTGACAGCCCTGTGAGTGCAGCTGTGGGTAGCTGAGCCCAGGGGAGACGGCGCCAGCACCCCTGCAGTGGTCAGGCCCAGGACTGCGTGAGTGCACTGGCCTGCAGCCTGTGCACCTGCAACCCTCCTCCCACCCCAGGGTCTGCATTGTCCCACACTCCTCCCTTGGGCATCTCCTCGATCCCTGCCCTTGGCTCTTCCTCTGGACACCTTCCTCGCTCGCCTTTGCTGGGCTGAGGGGCAGCAGAGTTCCCTCCATGTCACCACTCCCTGCTTGTTCCCTGGGCTGGAAGGGAGATAACTTTCCATCCATCCATCCATCATCCATCCATCCATCCATCCATCCATCCATCCATCCATCCATCCATCCATCATCCATCCATCATCCATCATCCATCCATCATCCATCATCCATCCATCCATCATCCATCATCCATCCATCCATCATCCATCCATCCATCATCCATCATCCATCCATCATCCATCCATCATCCATCCATCATCCATCCATCATCCATCCATCATCCATCCATCATCCATCCATCATCCATCCATCATCCATCCATCATCCATCCATCATCCATCCATCATCCATCCATCATCCATCCATCATCCATCCATCATCCATCCATCATCCATCCATCATCCATCCATCATCCATCCATCATCCATCCATCATCCATCCATCATCCATCCATCATCCATCCATCATCCATCCATCATCCATCCATCATCCATCCATCATCCATCCATCATCCATCCATCATCCATCCATCATCCATCCATCATCCATCCATCATCCATCCATCATCCATCCATCATCCATCCATCATCCATCCATCATCCATCCATCATCCATCCATCATCCATCCATCATCCATCCATCATCCATCCATCATCCATCCATCATCCATCCATCATCCATCCATCATCCATCCATCATCCATCCATCATCCATCCATCATCCATCCATCATCCATCCATCATCCATCCATCATCCATCCATCATCCATCCATCATCCATCCATCATCCATCCATCATCCATCCATCATCCATCCATCATCCATCCATCATCCATCCATCATCCATCCATCATCCATCCATCATCCATCCATCATCCATCCATCATCCATCCATCATCCATCCATCATCCATCCATCATCCATCCATCCATCCATCCATCCATCCATCCATCCATCCTTCATCCATCCATCATCCATCCATCCATCCATCATCCATCCATCATCCATCATCCATCCATCCATCATCCATCATCCATCCATCCATCCATCCATCATGCATCCATCCATCAATCATCCATCCATCATCCATCCATCCATCATCCATCATCCATCATCCATCATCCATCCATCATCCATCCATCCATCCATCCATCCATCCATCCATCCATCCATCCATCATCCATCCATCCATCATCCATCATCCATCATCCATCATCCATCCATCATCCATCCATCCATCCATCCATCCATCCATCCATCCATCCATCCATCCATCCATCATCTATCCATCTTTCCACCCATCCATGGCACAGGAACAAGCACCATGTCATGATAATGCATTGTTTGTCACCCCTGGGACAAGAAGTCTGCCATTTCTGTGTGGGGACCATGTTGTGCAGAGATCAGTCACTCTTGCTCCTTAAAACTGACCATTCCAGGAAGTAAGCGTAGTTTTGGCCTAGATAATTCAAACTTTCATTCCTCCTTGTGTCTCCAGGGACAAAATCTAGGTGTTGTTTTGTTTGGGGCACATCCAGACAAAATGGTTCTGCTGGGAGTTAGGCTGAAGATGAGCTTGGTGTGCTGGATGTGTTTAATATTTGGAGGCAGAACGCCACTGTGTAATCCTTTATTTAAATAAACAACTATTAAAATACAGTGGGATGCCTTGAGGTGAGAAGGTGCAGAGATCTACAGAGCCTGTCATCTTGCAGCAGAAGGGATTGATAGTTCTTCTAGAGCATATTGTGATCCAGATCTGCCTTCAGGATGATTTTGGGTGTATGTGATTTGTTTGCACCATAAAACACCATTCAGAGTTACCATTTTGGGGACACTAACTAAATTAATAAATGGACTGTTGCTGCACCCATTAAACCTGACAGCAAAGGTTCAGCTCAGGAAGGACCTCCAGGCAGGCAGGACCATGTGCCTTGGAAAACCATCACACACATGGCAGCTTCAGTTTAAATGAAAGACCAAGAAGATTGGCACGGGGCTGCGTGTATCCTGCTCACTGCCTGTGGGCTCCTCTGCCTTTCTTCTCCCATTTCATCTCCAAGGACAGGGGATTGTCCCACTCTCATTCCCCTCACAGGCCTGGGGCCAAAAAATTAGGAAATCCTGATGGAACCTTGCCTGCAGGTCTGTCTTGAAACTCTTCATGCAGAAACTATGCTGCAAATTCATGTCAGAGACTGGTACCAGCTGTGGCTGAGGGTCTCCCTGGCTTTGGAAGGGCTCTTGGAGGAAGGCTTGAAGGCTTGCTTGCTCCCTTTGGAGAGTGGAAACCACAAGTGTGGCCATACCATGCTGTAAATTTGGATTACATCTTCTCAAAACAGTGTAAAGCCTGAGCCAGATCTGCTGCAATTTGGGCATATCTGCAAACACAAGATTCACACAGAGCTAAAAAAGCTTCTAGGATGAGAGAAGTCAGTTCAAACTCGGTGGTGAAAAAATCTTTTAGGTGGGCATCACACCTGCAAAAGTTCCTGTGTCCCAGCTGGAGTGCACTGGTGATGATCATGGCACCATAGGATGGTTTGAGTTGGATGAGACATTAAAGAATGTCCCTGTCCAGCACCCTGCGACGTGCAAGGACAACGCAATACATCGTGGCTGCTCAATTAGTGCTGTAAAAGCCTCCTCCTTAATTCTTATCTACCCCTCCCATTTCAAAGTGGGTGTAATAAATCCATTACAGGTGTTGTTGGGTTATTTGATTTTCTCTCCCGACAAATTGCAAAAGAACCTCAGTTTAGTGGGTTTTTTCCAATCCCTGTCTTCAGGAGTGATGCGATTACAGGAACCACTCAGGTTTCTCGCCAGGCAAGTCTTTATACCACGACAAAGGGCTTGTTTTCTGGTGAATGATCTAGGAGTTTGAATAGTGAATAAGCTCTAAAGGCCCAGAAAACCAAAAGAAAAGCAAAACAGGAGGCAGCCAAGAAGAGCAGCAGGCTGTGGGAAGAGCTTAGGCTCTGCCCAAAGCACACTGTGTCTTGCCAAAGGCCAGAACTGGGAGAGTAACAGTGAAAGTGCAATTTTTCACTGTCTTGCCTCTAACGCCAGAGCTGCTGGGTCCAAAGGTGGCTGCCAAAATTGAGATATTAAATTGTGATAGCAGTGATTAAAGCTTCCGATGACAAGGTACAAAATGCGGTGGTTTGGGGAAGGTCTATTGGATAAAAATCCACTGAAAATCTTCTTTTTTTCCAGGCATGTCAGGTATCTCATCATTTTCAGCCTCTTCCTCGGACTTACCTGCCTCTCAGGATTCTTACACGTGAAGAAGAATTACAGGTAAGTGAGCCAGAAGCAAGGTTGCACAGTTTCCTGTGCCTGGAGCAGCTGGGACATGACGTCTGACATCTGATTTATCATGAGGCTTGGGCTAATGTTCGGAGAGTGGTGGCCCAAAACTGGCTCCTAGATCCCTGTTTGGGGAAGGAATTGAATGAGCCGAAGAGCAGCCTCTTCGGGACAAAATCAGCCATGTGGGAAAAGGGGATTGAGCTGAAGCCTTTGGTAAATGAGAATCTGGAAAGGGAGAAAATTGGAGGGGGAAAACATCTGCACTGGAGGGTTGGGGCTGGTTTGGATGCAGCCTTGGAGCAGCTGCAGGTGTGGTGCCAGAGGAGCGGCTGGGTTTGGCTTTGCCAGGTCTCAGAGATGGGCTGCAGCACCAGAGGGTCCCTTTGACCCATCTGTCGCCTTCCTGCAGAATCTTAAAGAGCCACGAGGAGCTGCTGACCCGTCCTGCGCCCTGCCGTGCCAAGACGAACGTCATGTTCCTCAAAACCCACAAGACTGCCAGCAGCACTGTGCTCAACATCATGTTCAGGTTTGCAGAGAGGTACAGCCTCACTGTCGCCCTCCCTGCTGACCAGCAGTTCCATCTGGGATACCCAAGGACTTTCATGGCCCGCTTTGTGGAGGGTTTTGAAACCATAGGCCAAAATTACAACATCATGTGCAACCACCTGCGGTTTAACCCCTTGGAGGTAAGAAAGAGCCATGACACCTGAGGAGAAACTTGGCTGGGACAGGACTAACGCCTTCTTCTCTCACAAATAGGTAAAAAAGGTGATGGCACCCAACACCTTCTACTTCTCCATCCTGAGGAACCCCATTCCTCTGCTGGAGTCTTCCTACATCTACTACAAGAGCAATGTGCCTGCCTTCAGGGTATCCAAGGATGTGAATGAGTTCCTGGCGTCACCCACAAGGTATTACCACCCAGGGGATTACAGGGAAAACATCTACGCCAGGAATATCATGTGGTTTGATTTTGGCTACAATAACAACGCGGAGAATGAGGCAAAGTACACCCAGGCTGTCCTGGAGGAGATCGAGCAGAACTTCCACCTCATCTTGATAGCAGACTACTTTGATGAGTCCATGATCCTCTTGAAACACACCTTGTGCTGGGATCTGGATGACGTGGTCTACTTCAAGCTCAATTCCAGAAGCCAGGAAACTGTCCAGACGTTGACTCCAGAAAGTGAGGAGAAGATAAAAGCGTGGTGCTCACTGGACTGGAAGCTCTACCTGCACTTCAACCAGAGTTTCTGGAGGAGAATTGAGGAGACCATAGGGCTCGAGGTGCTGGAAGAGGAGGTGGATCAGCTGCGGACCAGACAGAAGGAGCTCATGGAGACTTGTCTCTCAGAGCAGGAGGCAGTGAGGAAGGATCACATCAGGAATAAAGCTCTCCTGCCTTACCAGTCAGGGGCTGCAAATATCCTGGGTTACAACCTCAAACAAGACCTGGACAACAGGACTCTGAGAACCTGCCAGCAAATGGTGATTCCAGAGCTCCAGTACACGTCCTACCTTTACGCTGTCCAGCACCCGCACAAGAGGAGGAAGGAGTTGGGATTGCCGTTGCTGTGGACCAGCTTCTAGGGGACGCAGCTCCCTGTGTCCAACTAGGACATGTGGCAACCCACTGTGGCTTCCCACTGCTCTGCATCACCCCTTGTCTGATAGAAACTGACCCACAGGACTCTTGTGCACGAGGGGGAGGCAGTGGGGGCTTTGTTTGGAGTCACCAAGTTGGTGGTTGGTCTCTTTTTGGAGACCTTGAGCCAAAGGCTTTGCGCTGACCAGATCCTGAGTGATCTCACCTGCGTGCTCCCAGCTGGAGGGAGCCAGGCTGGCTGCAGCTGGCTAAGACATTCCAGCCTCTTAATCATTAATCATGAGCGTGATTTTTCACCTTCATCTGGTTTTATTTGATATTCATCATGACATCAGGCTGGTCGCGGCTCACCGGAGCATGTCTAGTGAGCTCTGACCAGACTGAGTGATTTTGGAGGGTTTAGGGGAGGAGGAGGGAAGTGAGGGGAGGGTGACAAGGGGACACAGTGCTCGAGGAAGCAGGAGAGATGGTGGGTGTCCCATCCAGCAGCATCCACACTCAGTGAGGACTAACCACCACGGGCTGCTGGAGCTGCCTTTTGGGTGTGGGAGTCTCAGGCATTCTGCCCAAAGCCAGGCAGGCTGGCTGCCACGCCCAGGGCCACATAAGCTGTGCCTCTCACATGTGTCACCAGGTGAATGGGCCTCTGTCTCATGTGGGAGAGGTCACTGCTCTCCTGGGAGGAGGTTTTGTGGTTTTGCCCCTCGCTCTCGGGCAAGGGTCCCTGGGCATTCCTGGCACTGCCACAGCAGCAGGGGCTGGGATGGCAGCATGGGGAGGATGGATCTGGGGTCACTTGGCTGGCTCTGTTGCCTTGGGGGTAAAGCTGTGGGGCAGCAGCTCTGGCTGGGAAGCAGGAGTGATGCTGTCAGGGGGAGAGGGGTCAGAAGCAGAGCCAGGATTTTTCTCAGCTGTGTTTAGCAGCCCAGGTGTCCAGCAGGAACAGCCCAGATTAACAGCAGGTCCCATGTTACAGGGACCCTCACTAAAATTAACCCAAGACTTGGGAAGCTTTTGTAGCAACCAGGCAGAGCTGCTGGAGCCACACGTGGTCACCCTGGGCCATCCCAGGGGCCCTTCCCGGGCAGTTCTGCAGCCTCCGCCTCCGTTTTCCCCTTGGAGCTTCTGATCCGTGACTTGCCGTGGGAATTTTTTCAAGCCCATTTAGCTAAACTGATCACAGAGATGGAATGTAGGTATAACAATATTTTCTTGGTAGCTGATCTATGTGCAGGTGGAGGTCCTGGGAGAACTGGGGTTCCTGGGAGGACTGGGGTTCCTGGGAAGTTTGCAGATTCTGTGGTGCTGGGGGCCCGGATAGGGCTGGGGATCCTGGAAATGCTGGGGGCCCTGCAAGGATCAGGGTCCTGGGAAGGCTGAGGATCCTGGAAAGGCTCGAGGGCTGGGGGTCCACGGAAGGTTGGGGTCCTGGGAGGGCTGGGACCCTCTGGACCACAGCTCCCACACTGGGGAGCTCACCGGGGGGTGGGGTGGACTGTGGTGAACATGGGCTGGAGCCCCGGGACAGGGAAGTCTAGCCTCTCCCAGTCTGCAGGAGGAGGGAAACTGAGGCAGGAGATGCAGTTCCCGCCCCATGGATCCCCTTGCTTCCCCGGCCGGGGGTCCGAGCAAGGTGTCTCGGCAGCCGCGGGGCCCCCGCTCTGCCCGGGCCAGAACGGCGCCTTTGTGCCAGGGCGCCGCAGCAGCGCCGCTGCTGAGTCAGGGATTTCACCGGGCACCGCCGTGGGAGCCCCGTGACCCATCCGAGGGGGGACCCTGCGAGGGGACGGGGTGGCGACGAAGCGGTGAGGCGACAGCTCTGCGGAAAGGCGGTGGCGGCGACAGCCGGCGTCACTCCGTGTGGGGAGAGAGAGGGGACGCTCCAGCTGAGAGGACCCGGTGAGTGCCTTCGCTTTCTCCGCGGAGTGTTGAATCGGCAAAAGCTCCGATGAAACCACAGGTGAGAGGGGCTCGGCACTGCTCCGGCTGAGCCCGGAGGGGATGCCCATCTCCCGCTGTGGTGATAATCTCCAGGGAAACGTAGGGACGTATAAACTGGGGACAGCTGACGTGTCCCTGAAGGAGAAGCATTTGGGAACAGCTCTCACCCACTGCCACAGGGGCGGCCCGGCTGGGGACCCCGCTGTCCGTGCTACGCACATCAGGATCCCCCCACAGAGGAGGAGGAACAAGGGGGCAGCTGGGTCCGTGCCACGGGAGGCACCAGAGGCACAGGAGCACTCCCTGATCCGATCACAACGAGCCTGGGCTGCTCCCGAGATCTCATCTGCGGGCTCTGCCCTTCCAATGCCCGCTGGAAGAGAGCATGGAGCTGCAGGTCTCACCCCGCTCTTTGCTCACTGGCATTGATTTCCCAGACAAGCATCTTAAAGATCAAATTAATTTTATTTCATTTTTTTTGGGAAGTTCCCAGGTCAGCCTCCTCGCTGGTACCCTCTGCCCTGACCCACCTCTGAGCTGTGGTGACTTGCCAGCGCACACTCAGCCCCTCTCCACCCCAGCTCTGCCCCTCAGCCGCCGCTCCCTGGGATTGCCCAGACCCAATCCCGCCAAGTTAAACCCCAAACCTTTTCCAAGGACAATCTTGGCCACGCCCAACAGCCAATCCTCCCGCTGCAGCTGCCATGGGCTCCCGGCACTTCCCGGCCCGGACCGTGCTCTTCGAGAAGGAATCCAACGGCGTCACGTACCGTGTGCCCGCCCTGCTCTACCTGCCCTGCGTGGCCAAGCTGCTGGCCTTTGCCGAGGAGCGCCTCAGCACCGACGATGCCCATGCCAACCTGCTGGTGCTGCGCCGCGGCACCATCTACGGCAGCTACGTGGAGGTGGGACAGGGGTGCACCCGGCCTGGGGACACGGCGGGCTGGGGCCGTGCTGGGGCTGTCCTCATTGCTCGGCTGCGGCACAGCCAGGCTCCTGGAGACAGCCACAGGGCGCGGGGAGGCTGGCGTGGGGGAAGTGAATCACATGGGTTGGTTTTGGTTGGAAGGGACCTCCAAGGCCATCTCATTCCATGCCCTGCATTGGGCAGGGACACCTTCCGCTCTCCCGGGTTGCTCCAACCCAGCTGGGAATACTTCAGGGATGGTCCTTACTCCTGTCTGTCCTGTCCTCCTCCTCCTCCCTGGGCAGTGGGAAGACATGCGCGTGCTGGAGACGGCAACGCTGCAGCACCATCGGTCGATGAACCCGTGTCCACTCTACGATGAGTTCACGGACACCCTCTTCCTCTTCTTCATCACGGTGCTGGGCAGGACGCCCGAAGCCTACCAGATTGTCACCGGCCAAAACGTCACCCGCCTCTGCTGTGTCACCAGCGCTGACCAGGGCCTGAGCTGGAGCACAGCCACGGACCTGACGCAGCAGGTCATTGGTGCCACCATCAAAGGTACCCAGCTGCAGGGGGGGTGAGAGGGGACAGCAGCCAGCAAGGGGGTGGCTCTGGGTTTTGGTGTCCTGGAGCCGCCAGTGGCATCGCTGGGGTTGACTTTGACATAGGAATCCCACAAGTTTCCAAAAAGGTGGAAGAGGACCTCAAGCAGAGGGGAGAAGGGATGGAGAGGGTATCCACATCAGTTCCTGGGCGTGGGGAGAAGACAGAGAGGCCCCACAGCCGTGGGTAGGAGCATGTGTGAGGACAGCGAGGCAGCACTGAGCTCTGTTTCCCTCCCACCCCACCCTTGGCTTGGCTTGACTGAGGAAGCTGTGGGGACCCTTTCACTCTGGGCATAGCAGGGCGCCATGGTGGTCACCTACCCCATCCCACCTTCACCCCACCCCGTCTCCGCTCCCCAGACTGGGCGACGTTCGCGCTGGGCCCTGGGCACGGCATCCAGCTGCGCTCTGGCCGGCTGCTGGTGCCCGCCTACAGCTACCACATCGACTGCAAGGAGTGCTTTGGGCAGCTCTGCAAGACCACCCCGCACTCCTTCGCCTTCTACAGCGACGACCACGGCCGCGGCTGGCGCTTTGGGGAGTTCATCCCCAACCTGCAGACGGGCGAGTGCCAGCTGGTCTCAGTGGATGAGGAGGACGGCTCCAACGTCCTCTACTGCAACGCCCGCAGCCCCTTGGGCTTCAGGGTGCAGGCGCTCAGCACGGATGACGGGGCCGTCTTCCACGGGGGGCAGCTGGTGCAGCGGCTGGTGGAGCCGCCCCACGGCTGTCACGGCAGCGTCATCGGCTTCCCCGCGCCACTCGTGTATGTCCCCAGCGCCTCCCGGGACACCTCCGGGGCACACCAGCAGCTCCCTGGGGCACTCCGGGGCTTTGGGGACCTGCCCACCCGAAGGGCAGGAGGGCCTGAGCTGCCCACCAGCATCCGCCACGAGCCAGATGAGCCCGATGAGGATTGTCCCACCCCAGGGCATCACGATGACGCCCGCAGTGTCACCTCGGTCCGGGGGGGCTGTGCAGCAACCCCCAGCCCCACTCCGGTCTTCCAAGCACCAACATGGATCCTCTACTCCCACCCCACCAGCTCCATGTCGCGGGTCAACATGGGGGTCCACCTGAGCACCTTCCCCAGGGACGCAGAGAGCTGGACAGAGCCCTGGGTCATCTACGAGGGCCCGAGTGCGTACTCTGACCTGGCTTACCTGGAGCTGCCCTACAGAGACGCGCCGGTGGCCGGCGGCACGGCCATCGCCTTCGCCTGCCTCTATGAGAACGGGCTGAGGTCTCCCTACGAGCAGATCTCCTTCAGCATGTTCACGCTGCACGACGTGCTCCAGAACATCCCCCTGACAGCCGCTGCCCCCCGCCAGGGCCGCGGCCCCGCGCGCCACAGAGCGAAGAGGAGGCCGAGGAGCTGCCTCACCTCCTAGAGCCCGCCCAGGCCGGCTCTGTCCCCCCATCACCCCTGTGCTGGATCCTGGAGCATCAACCCAGGCTGGCTCCTGCCACTACCCAGCACAGCACAGTTACTGTCCCCACGCTGGGGTTTATCTCATTTTTATTGCTATTTTTTTAAATTCTGTTTTGGTTGGGTGAGGTGGCTTTTACCCCAGGCCCCTCTCCAAGCAAGAGGCACCTCTGGAAACAGATACTGGGAGGAACAGCAGCAGAGCAGGGGGAGGCAGCCAGGGGTCCCCTGTGCCATCCCTGTGTGCCAGGTGCTGCCTCAGGAGGATTTGGTGCTCCAGCTGTGCCATACCTGGTACCACCACCCTGCTCAGAGGGCTTCCCTCCCTTTGTTATAAGTAGTTATGCTATATAAATATGGTATATAATGTTAAATTCTTTCTTTCTTTAAATTCATGGAAAGACTTGTTCTCAATGGTCTCTCTGAAGTTGCTGTGAGGGTTTGGGCTGGGGTAGAGTTCTGTTCCCTCATCTTAGCTGGGATGGGGCTGGGTTTTATATTTAGGCTAATGATGAAGAAATGTTTGTGTTGCATTACTTGTCTGTCTGGGTTTTTTGTTCTCTCTCTTCATTATTTTCCTTTTCATTACAATTTATTATTGTTATTTCAGATATTAAAGTGTTTTTATTTCAAGCCAGGAGATGTCTCACTTTTACCGCTCCGATTCTCTCCCGCTCCCCATGGGATGGGGGTGAGTGGCTGGGTGGTGCTCAGGTGCCAGCTGGGGTTCAACCAATGTTGAATGGTTGAATGTCAATGTCAATGTCAATGTCAATGCTAATGTTGTTAATGTTAATGTTTTTTCTGGTCTGGGGATTTGTTTTTCTAACGTGCCATGGCCATCACTGCTCTCCTCTGACCCTTGTCAGCCTGGGGGCAAACCCCCTCCCAGCAGGGCAGGCTGAGGCCCCCGCTGGGTGCTGTGAAGGTGATGAGGAGGAGGTTCAGCACAGGAGTGGGATCCTGCTCCTGACCTTTGTGTGTGCGTGAACTTTGGGGGGCTACACCTCAATTCCAGCTCGGCCTCCCCCAGCATGACCAGCCAAGTGCCCCAGCTCGGCTCCTTGGGCGCTGTGCAGGTGACAAACAGTGGCTCAGCTACCCTCAATATGACCTAACAAGTGTCCAGCTCTTCAGTCTCTGACACCATCATGTCTCATTTGCCACCGGGGTGGGTGGAGACTGACCAGTGACAGAAAACCCCACCACCTTCTGTTCATGGAGAATGGAAATTTTCTGTTCCCTCAAAGCTGCAAAATAGAACTTAAAGAGCAACTGGCCAGCGAGATAAAAGGCTGTAAAAGTAGGCACACAGGATGCTAAACACAGCTGGAACCAGGGGAGAAACAGGCAATGAGGAACATACTGACTTCTGTGGTGAAGTTACGTAACTGCAAACAGCAGCTCACGCCCTGAGAGAAGTTCAAGGCGAGGTCACAGTATTGGGGCACTCAGTGAGTACAACCACCAGACACTCCTCTAGGACCAAAAAAGGGCTTCCAGGAAGGGATGGAGGCATGCAAATTGGTTCTAGGAAAAGTGATGTTTGTGTATTCTCTAGGAAGTCCCTTGTAATGAATTTGTCTGATCATGATGGAACAAACACACTGAATTTCACAGCAAACATTCTGTTAGAGGAGATACCCTGCGTGTGTCCAGCTCTGGGACAAAGAATGCCTGCTTTCTAATGCTTCAAATTGCGATAGAAAATCGGTTCTGTGTCTCACTTCAGTATCACAAGGAGTGGCCAAGGCAGCTGCTGGGTTCATGCTGGGATGCTGGAAGCCAGGTCCTCACCCCCATCCCTTACTGGGCCAGTTTCCAACCCCAAACAGCCGCCAGCCCAAACGGAAGGGACATGGCCCGGGCCAGGGGACCTGCACAGGAGCAGCTTGGCACACCAGCCCCACGAGCTGCTTCAACACCTGGGGTGTCTGTCCCCCACGGGGGCTTTGTCTGTCTCACACAGGGCGATGTCACAGCTCTCGCTGTGCCCTCCCCACAGCCAAGTGCCACCCGGGGTGGCACCTCCTCCTTCTGGCACCACCACCAGGTCCTACTTCCCCTCACAGAAGCCACAGAGGCAGCCGAGGCAGCCGTTGAGGATCTGGAGCAAGGCCAGCACCATCTCGGCCACGCTGATGAGCAGCAGCAGGGAGAATAGGACGACGTGCCAGGTGACGATGCCCTCGGGCTCCAGGCAGATGCTCCAGGTTCTCCGATTGTACAGGTAGTTCCCAGCCCTGTGTGACAGCAAGGGGACAAGGTGCAGGACGCTGCCTGCAGCAGGTGCAGAATCCCATCGCTTTCTACCACGCACTATCCCCAGACATCCCTGTGCCAGGGCCTCACCTCCCGCACAGGGAAGGATTTCTTCCCAATGTCCAACATAAATGTACTCTCTGCCAGTGGGAAGCCATTCCTCCTTGTCCTGTAACTCCATGCCCTTTTCCACAGCTCCTCTTCAGCTCCCTCGGGGCCCCTTTACGTACTGAAACACCGATATATGCAGCATCCCCCCGACATCACATCCCGCGTCAGGAGGATGAAGATGGAAAGCACGTAGAAATCCATGGAAGGTGAGGAGTCCTTGAGCTACTACGGTCTTGCATCAACCACCACCACCAACCACCCCACTGCCTTAATTAATCCACCTAATTAGCAATAAATTGACGAGGCAGCACGGCTGATTCCACCCCTCACCTGGCGTCAGGCCCCTGGTCAATGGCATCCCGGAAAGGGTAACCCCAGAGGGCTCCGTGCCTGAGGCCGAGCTCGGAGGTGTTGTAGAAGCAGAGCGGGCCGTTGCTCAGCCCCACCCCGGACAGCACGAAGCAGGCGGCCGCGCCCAGCAGAGCCACCTTGGACAGCACCACGGAGACGAACGCCTGCAAGGGGAGCCCGCGGGGGGACGCTCAGAGTCAGGGGGGACCCAAAACTGCGGCTGCAGGTTGTCAGCAGTTTGGGAGGGGGAAAACTCCCGATGGAGACACCGCTGGGATGGGCAGAGGTGGGCAGGGGATAGGGAGAGGCCCTGCAGAACCCACGTCTGTGGAGCCCTGTCCTCTGGGGAGGTGGCACCTGCCACGGCCCATCACAGGGCCCCTGGAGAGCGGCCCCAGCAGCAGGACCTGCTGTGTGAGGGGAGCGTTCACCGCATCCCACCGCGGGACCACGAGAGCAGCGCAGGACAGGGGGGACCCGTCACAGGACAGGGGCCGTGGGAGAGGAGGATCCCTGCCGGGGAGGAGGTGGGACACGGCCACATCCCGCCCGCCCTGCTCTGCCCGCGGTCCCGGCCCTGGCTCACGTTGTGGCGGGTGCCGCAGCCGGAGCAGCCGGAGCACCGCCAGCCCAGCGCCGTGACGTGGGTCGCTGCCAGCAGCACCTGCAGGGACAAAAGCACGGCTGGGGGACGAAGGAGAGGCACCTGGCCTGCTCCTGCCCCTGCCCCAGGCCCGGGAGGAAGGGCGGGCGCGTCCCGCGGTACTCACGGCGATGCCGCCTCCCCAGACGCCCGGCACAGCCTTGGCGTGGCCGCTGATGTGCCCCTCCAGCAGGTACCGGGCTGCTCCGCCAGGGAAGAGCAGCAGGGTGCTGGCTGCCATGGACAGCGTGCCCAGCACCAGCAGGCAGGGCCCCACGATCCGGCTGCACTTCCCCACACACATGGCGGCTGTCCTGCAGGAGGAGGAGAGGAAAGGGCTGCATTCGGCCCCAAGGCTTCCCCACCCCCAGCCCGTCCCACAGCTGTGGGTGGATGGGAGTTGCCTGGGTTGTGTTTTCGGGTGTGAGCCCACCCCGCTGGCATTGCCCCTACTTGAGGGCAGTTTCCAATGGAAATTCCAATACTTCTTTGCCAGATGGGCAATGGCGTTCCCACACCAAACCCCAAGGCCAGTGTCACCGTGGGGTTGGCTCCTCCAAAATGTGTCCCAGCTCGTGGCAGGGGAACATGGTCTTTACCGTCCCTTCCAACCAAAACCGGTCTGAGGTGCTATGAAAATGTTACTGCGGGAGCCAATCACCCTCCACAGCTCAGTTTGGTTTTCAGTGTTTACAACAAGCAGGAGGGAGCCAGGAAAGAGGAAAAATCCTTGTAAAAGGGTTGTGAAAGCACTTCAGTCTGCAATCAAATCCAAAAGCAATTCCATCCCTGTCACACACTAGTCCTACCATAGGTCTGAGTACGCTGAAACCAATTAAATTTAATTAGGAAAACATGATTACCTATCCTCCAGTTCCACTGGCATTTAATTAAGTTATGAGTTTATCTAGAAAGCGCCTGCCCATCTCCAGGTGATACCTCGTCCAAAATTGCATCTCTTCTGCACATATAAGACCCTCATCTACAGGCTGTCCATTGGTCACTCTGGGACTGCTGAAAACAGCACACGGTTTGCTGTTGTCCTGGCTCCCAGCTGTTTTCTACCCTGAGTTCTTTTGCCTCGAAGTTGGGCTCATGAATTTTCCCCTTTCCCTGATAGATTGCAACCCGTTTTGCACGAATTCCCCGGGTCGAGCTGTTTCTTGCTCTGGCTGGTTTTTCTCACGGCTTTTCAAAGCAGAAGCGGCTGCGGCGCCGCGCGGCGATTTCTGAGAGAAGAGCTGCCCCAGCCGCGCCGTGCCTCAGTCCCCGCAGCGCCGGGGAGGAGCGGCCGGGACAGCACATCCAGCCCCGGCACGGCCCGAGGGGATGGGGATGGGGACACCAGCCCAGCGGGGTCTGCCCGGGACCAGCCACCCCGCTCCCGTCAGGGCACTGGGGATCAGGGCTGTGAGACCCGCCTGGAGGGACGTGAGCCAAGACACCTGAGGGGGACCATCAGCTCCACCCATCCTAGAATTCCACTTCTCTTGATTTCCACCCTCCCTGCCTTGGTTACAGTGAATTTAGGGCCTCTTGTCCCCAGTCAGGTCCTTCCTGCAGTCCGGGGACTGTGTGTGGTCGTTTCCTCCCTCTGCCGAGCCCCACCTCCCCATCACCTTCTGGAGCAGCTCCTGCTCCTCTGAGAGCTCACAGCCTGGGCTCTCACCAGCCTGAGCCTTTCTGCCCTCCAAGGACTCTCCTTCCCCTCCGCACTGCCCTCTCCCCAGGCATGGCAGGAGGTCTCTTTTCCCCAGGGTGTGCTGTCCCCTCCAAACCTGCCCTGAGCAAGCAGCTCCTCGGCCAGCACACAAATCCCGGCGCAGGGGAGGCAAAGTCAAAGCGCAAGTGCTCCTGTGTCCGTCAGAACTCCCTTCTGCCAGCACCATCTCCATCACCAAAAGCACAGAGCTTCCAGCAAAGCCCCGGGATCCTTTCCCCACTTCCCAGCTTACCTGGAGCGATGCCACGCAGAGCAGCAGCGTCCACCCCTCGGATGAGCCCTGTCCCAGAGGCATCACCCACGGGTGAGTATTTATGACACCTTGGCCTGTGCTCCCCTCCTTCCCCCCGAGGGCCGCCCACCAGATGATGACCCTCCATCCCCCAAGGAAGGATGACTGGCTGGATGAGCCACCTCTGCCAACGCTGGGGCTGCCTCGTTCTTCCCCATTTCAGAATTGACACTGGCAGAACTCACCAGAACAGGCACAGCCTCACATTTTAAAGATTCTGCCACATCTGCACTAAATGCCTCAGCCAGTGCCTACAGAGTGAGCACTTCTGCTCCTGGAGTGAATATGTTGGGATAATACTTTCCTCTCTACTACTTCGATAAAATCGAACTTTCCCCTGTGTCAACTGGCTCCTACCTCCCACCCTTTGCTTCCTCACAGGCATCCTGGCTTTTCCTCAGGTGCTGATTGTATTTCTGGATATCTTAATTATTATAAGGCATGGCATTTCCTCTCTGCCATGCCTGGCAGGTAACAACAACAGAGAAACTCCAAAACAGAGAAGGTCTCCTGTGATCAGGAGAAAATGAATGACTTGTGTCCGAGAATAGTTGTCAGGGAAACTGTAGCCCAAAAACAAAAAGGCAAAAATTGAGCAGTTCTGTTGGCAGGGGAGCTGCAGGTGGCGCAAGCAAAGAGAAGAATGGCTCGTGGGCTGTGCAGGCAGAAGGAAAAACCTTCTCAAAAAGAGTTTTGAGAGCCCTCCAAGAGCAACATGGGAAATGATGAATGGATGAGGCCAAGCTACAGCAGACAATTCCATTCCTCTTGCAAAAATAAGCCGCGGAGCAGATTATCTGACGGTCCCTCTGAAAGGAAAATCAGAGTTGGCATCAGGAGAGGAATTCCCGTTTTAGTCACAGAATCTCAGAACAGTCTGAGGGGGAAGGGACCCAGCAGGATCATGGAGTCCAGCTCTGAAGGGACTGGCCAGTGCAGGGACTGATCCTGAGACCTTGGCATCATTAGCAGCGTGCTCAATCACCCGAGTTAATCTTAGGGTATTTCATCCTTAAATAAGACAAATCAGTCTCCAAAATGAAGACAGACAACACATGCAGGATAAGCAGAATCCAAGTTCTTCCTCTCTTTTTTTGCTTAGAAAGAAGGGAACCCGTTTTTCACTCTGCTGGAAGAAAATGTTTTGCAACCTCATCTTGTGCCTTTCCTACGTCACAGCAGCCTGAGGTTCCCACCGCACTCATGATCTGCTCCATCATCTCCCACAGAAAACCCTGCGCCAGGAAGTGTGAAGCAGCCGGGTGACACTCTCTTTCCTGGACCGCTGATCTTATCCTTATAAGAATAATCACAACGGAGGGCTTATTTTAGCCCTGCACGTGAGGAGCTGTGTGCTTGTCTTTCCCACGCCACAGCTCAACTGTGAGAGTGTCAGCACAGCAATCAGGGGCAAGGCACTTTGCTGCCAAGTCACCCAGTCCTGGTGCAGCCAAACATGGTCCCACCCAACGCAATTCCAGCTCGGCAAGGTCCTCCTGCTGGTTCCTCACAGCTGAAGAGGTGCCTTCACCTCCCTGCTCCCCTGCCCTTTGCTTCTCCAGACTCCTTTGGGGCCGGGGAAACCGCGCAGCAGGTCGGGCTTCAGGAATGATTTGGCTTCAAGGAGAACCAAACACGCTGAGGGGAGTCTGAAGTGGTGAGGAGGAACCGTTCTGTGCCAAACCAGCCTCCACCTTGCTCCTGGATGGGAGATCTGGTCCCTCCCTCTGGTCTCTCCCACCCCCTCCTCAGCATCTACAAATCTGTTTCTGCCACTGCTCAGCCAAGGCTTCTCCAAAATCCCTTTAGACAAGCCCTGCAGGGCGTTTGTGGCTACAGCTGACTGAGGAAACACCAACACGGTGCTGGACAATATTCACTTTAGGGCTTACAAATGTCACCCAAATTTACAGTTCAGATAAACCAACCCCATGAGATGCTGGGAGTCTACAAAAAGGAAAAATGAGTAAATTAAACCCAAGAGGTATTTTGAGTTCAAGATATCCCTATAGACTGATGTAAAAAGGTTCCAGACACAGTCAGAACTGGAAATATTTTCCTAGGCTGCATGAAGAGTTCAGCGTTTTCCAGCTTCAAGACCGTGGCAGGGGCTGAGCTCTTCTGTTTCAGTGGAGATCTTCCTACAGTCAGGAACATGAGAATGACCCAAAATCGTTTTCTTAATTTCTGTTTCTCCACTGTACCTGCCAAATCCTGGTCCAGAAGGGCCCCTGCTCCTCGGCATTTCATGCCAGGCCACCAGAGGAGTGTCCCTAGGAGCCCAAACACAACTGCACAAGTCCGAGGCTCTGCCTTGCCACCACCTGCACCAGGGGGACACTGACAGCTCAGAACCAAAAGCCCCATTTCCTCTGCTCTTTCACTGGGAAGGATGGAAAATCCTAGCCCTACCTCTTTTTTATTAGTTTTCATATGAGTATTTTTCCTTTCAAGGTCCTGTAAGTTTATCTCACTCCAAGATTTTCTGTCCTCTACAACAGCCTGAAGCTTTCTTGGGCAGTGCTGCCACCAACAGCTCCTCATCCTTCTACCCCAGAATCCTTAAGGAAAAACCCAGGAAGTCCCCATATAACACAGACTTCCACTGGAACTAAACCAAGAAATAAACCCCAACCCCAAAGAACCAAGAGCTGAAAAAAGCTACTGAAAACAGTTTGTTTTATTTCCAGGATCAAATATTACAATAGGACATTTACATATATTTATAAAAAATGCAGCAGTTGTGTATATAGATCAGAGGTTTCCTTGAGTTTGGTCCCTCCCAGCACAGTGAGCTGAAAACTTCCAAAATTAATCCTCTCCCTCCTCCCATGTGAAGTTGTGATTATTGAAGAAAGCAACCATTGTGAAAAGCTGTCCCTTAGAAACAGGATGTTCCCCAGTTCCAGGAAATAGCCTCATTAAAAAAAAAAACATTTGTCCTGGAGTCTGGTGTCTCTGAGCTGAGTTTTACCCAGATGTTCTTCACATAAATCTGGTCTATAAAATAGCACCTCATCCCCTGCTCCACAGTTTCAGTTCTACACTTCCATCCTGGGCACCATTTCAGCAGCAGGTAAAAAGTGATTTTTCTCTGCCCAGCGATCAGACAGCGACCAAACACCAGAATTCGTGTCCTCACTCACAAAGTGCTCAAGGAACACAGTGGATAACCCGAGGCAGGCTGAGGCACTGCTGCCTCTGCCTGAAACCCGGTGTGTGTGTGAATACATATGGCTCTGTTGGTTGGGAGTGCACGGACACCAAGCATCCCACGCACGAGAGGAGACAGGAACAAAACTCAGCACAGCAAGGGCATCCATCAACCTCAGCAGCTCCAAATCCACACCTGCGGATACTTCCAACTGCACAGCCAGCACAGGGCTCAGCATCAGATTTTGTCTTTGAAACGGGAGCTGTTCCATTTCATAGAAAATCATGTGTGAAAATAAATAAATAGAAAGGCTGAGGGAGAGCAGAGGCTGGATTTGAGCCTATGGGAACAGCCAGACAAGGCACAGCCAGTCCTTAAGGACTTTGCATTTCACCCACCTACAGTGCGTCTCTGCCACCCCTTCTCCTCTTGGAACACCAGGCTACCTGTTTTATCAACTTCACTAAACAGGGGTTAAACCAGAAGAAAGCAGTGACATCTAATACAAACCTAAAAGGAATAAAAATGAAGTGATGAGGCCCTGAAATGACACAGATCTTCCCACTCACATGGACATTCCTACACAGGCCCCCACATTCGTATTTCATTTTTAGATAGTTTACCAAAAAACCATCAAGTTTCAAGCATCTCTGCAGCATTTGCTACCTGACAAGCAGCTCAAACGCTGCCCTGCCCCAAAAGAAAACCGATTTTAATTTAGCCCTTGTTGCTCGAGTCCCAGTGAGGAAGCTCTGTGCTCTGACAGGAACAGGAATTAGAGACCCTTCAGCAGAGAGGCTGAGTTACAAAAACCTGCAGCAAACTTAGTTTCTGCAAAGGTACAAACCTGTCAGCAGTGCCAGGGTAAGCAGAGTGTACAAACCAGCTCTGAAGGACAAGCTGGGAAAAGGAGAGCTGTCACTTCCCCCTAACAGTGAGGAGAAGGTCAGCGAGCTCTGGGAAGAGCTGATGGAAAATTCCTGTTTAGATCTACTTAGGAATTATGGTACAGCTGAATGCCTTTTACAGACAACTGTGTTTTCCAAGCCTACCTGCAGATGAAAAAAAAAAAACAAAGATCATTGGTGTTAACTGAACTGATTTAGCAATAAAAGCAACGCACTGCAGGCCATGAATGTCAGAAATCATGAAAATCACAGACATTAGTTCAAAGCCTAAAGAAAATAACACAAGCATGGCCAGAAATGTTTGGCGCAGCCTCCACCTGCCCTTTTTAGGTCACTGGGGAAAGCTGTGAGGTTGAGGCTGGTCAATCAGCTTGACTTAAGAGCATGTAGCATCAGAAAGATCCAAAATCCTTGTGTTGGCCTCTGAAGTGGGAAGTAAATGTGACAGCTGCACTGGCAGGGAAAGACAGAGCTTGTTTCACCTCCCGTCCCAGGATCCTGGGACATCACATCCCAAAACAAAGCTGTGTCACATGAGGAGCACAGCCAAAGGGAACACCTGCACCACCACCAAGGAGCTCCAGCTTCAAACATAGCCCTGGCCAGTTCTGCACTCAGGAAAATCTCCACTGCCCACATGCACTGCTGCTCCTTCCACCCCAGCAGCTCTCACAGCACCACATGCAAACCCTGGCCAAGTGACACCCACAGCAAGCCACAAACCACAGCTTTTGAAGGATTGGTTCCCTTTGTCCCTTACACTTCAACATCCTATTTCCCAATCAAATCTAACACATTTTTTCCAGCAAAGGCAATTTGAGCTTCAGATTTCACATCTAGAAGTGACTGTTTAAAAGCTCTTTAAGCATTGCCCAACCCATCACCTTCACTGCCATGAGCTGTCCCATGCAGGACTTGATTCATTTTTTTTCAACCACGTTCCTCAGGCCAGCAAAACACAATCCTCCAAAGGGATGAAGAGCTGAAGGGTTTGTATCCTGGTTGGTGCAGTTTCTCGCCAGCTTTCAGCCCCCACAGCACAGCTGATGTGTGGCACTGGGTTTGTTTTGGGTTGGGAAGGAGAGGAAGGAGCAAAGAGAAGAGCCACATGCAAGGATACATATTCCTTAATTTTTTTCTCTGTTTCTTGCTCTCAAAGCAAAGCAAAAGAAAAAAAAAAAACACACTGAAAGTATAAAACCCAACCCAGGATCACAGTTTCCTGGAACAGAACAAACTCCTAGAAACCATGAGAAAATGCCATTTTCAGTGTAAATGTTCAACTTCTTTCCCTTGTTTGAGCAATTCCTGGTCTCGGGCAGGGGAGGGGAGGTGCCAGTAAATCACACCTGGGACTTGTTATTCCAACCAGACAGCTGGAGCTGCTTCAGGAACCTCTAGTGTACATGGAAATGTGAGTTAGGGAGCTGCATATCCAGGGATTAAAGGATCCTTCAGTCCAGAGGTGCCACTGCTGCTTCACAGGCCAAACACAAAACCCCCCCTCACCTCCCCCTGCTGGGAGCAGCCTCCACACCTGGGGGTCTTCACAAACCAAAGATGACAGCTGGTGTCACATCAACCACTGATCAGGAAATTGAGATGAGACTCTGCTTTCCTGACACCACATCCTGCAGCAGAAAGGGAAATCAATTTTTCTACAATTGCATGATTACATGTCAAAGCTCAATTAGGAGCAGGAGGCAGCTGTGAGCTGAAGTTTTCATGAGGAATGCCAGACATTTTCTGTGATTTCTTGCATTTAGAGGTTCCAAAGTACAGATGCTAGCATGAAAACGAAGGCAAACTATCTTGAAAAACTGGAATTATGTAAATTTCTAACTATTCAAGTCTTTAACAAGGACAATCATCTGAGAGTGGCAGAAAAAGTCAGCAGTTATGCCAGGTCCTATGTGCCTTTCTCCTCAGTGATTGAAGACCATGTTAAACTGAGATTTTAGCTGTAAATACACAAAACCAGCACACTGTGCTGAGGGCTGTGGCAGTTAACTCCTATCCCACTGGAACATCTGCTGAAACACCAACTGAGCAACAGCTCCATGTCTGGAGAGGACACTGGAGGAAAACCAGGGCAGAGCTGAAAGGAAAGCCTGCACCAAGGAGCAGCTTTGGTGCAGCCCTCCAAATTTAGAGGTAAATGACAGCAGGTGAACATGGAAACAGAACAAAAATCTCAGTCCCAGGGAACTGAAGCCACCAGGCTGGGAAGTGTTTTATGAAGCATTAATTGATGCTCATAGCTGGCAGTGCTGTAAAACCCCTCACTCCTAGAAAAGCCAACCACTGTGCCAAGGAAAAAAGCCAACTGACTGTCAGGTCTCTGTGGCAGGTGTTTTCAGAGAACCCAAAACCTTTACAGTACCCTTGTCGTTTTCAAAATCCTGAGAGCAAGTAAGGAGACACTTTGGGGGAAGAGAACACGGATAACCCACCCACTCCATAAAGGAGCTGCTTCTGCTCCAGCACTGGATCCACAGCTTTCCCTCTGGGCATATGGAGGACAGCTGGATTTCTGCAGGGTTGGTTGGTTTGTTTACTATGTCCACTGATAATTTAAAGCAGGAGGAAAACATGCAGACAATCTAGAAGCCTTTGAATTAGGTGGGGCAGAGTATTCTACCATGGCTCAACCCAACTCCTTTCCAAACCCAGAGTGCTGGGTAAGAGAAGGCTGAAAGGTTAATGGAGACTTTTTGTGTAGGGAATCCAAACTGTCCTGAAGGTTATGCTCTCTCCTCGCAGAGAGATGCCTCCCTGCCTTATCACAAACTCCTTTCAAAAATAAATTAAACAAATCAGATTTAAGAATAGCAGCGAGAAGGGTTTGTGTATTATGGCCAACTCCAAGCTTCAGCATGCTGGATACACAGATCACCGTTTTACTTTATTCCAGGAAAGCAGAGGAAAGATGTTCTTCCCAATGCTCTCTGCAGCTGAGGAAGAAAATAAAACTCTGAGTGCTCTCATTTGGTCACTAGAGAGGAAGAAGTGAGGGAGAGAGAGGAGGAGGGAGAAGGAAGGGCCAGCCAGCTGCCTGATTCCAGCACTGCAATTCCACGACCCTTAACTGCATATTTAACGACTCTGTCCCAGGCAAAGAGAGGGAGGAAGGCTGGGAGAGCTCAGGCCACAGTGCTAATTCCTTTCCTGCACAAAGACAGTCTCTTGAGGACACAGGCCTGCCTCCTGTAACGTGATCTCATAGTCCAGGTGGGAGAGTTTCCTCCGGGGGAAGTTGGTGAGCAGTTCAAAGCGTTCGTTGGGGTATCCTTTGGACTGGACGTGTTTCACAAGAGCCTGGGGAGAAAGGAAGGCAGACCACTGTCACAGGATTCAGATTGTAAAAGAAAAGAAAAAAAATCCTCTTTTCCTTTAAAAAGGAAAGTTTAAAATCTGGAAATTCTGCATGGAGTACAGACCCTCTTTTACTTCTTTAACATTTAATTTGGCCCACACCTGGTATGATTAATCACAAAAGCTAATTACCAGTCATCCCTTACCTGATTCTTTACACAGAAACTATAAAACTATAGTAAACTGTATAGGTAAACTCTACATAAAACTACACATAATAGTGCCTGAATGCAAGAGAGCTGAATTCCACACCACACACTCAAGTCACAGTGAAAAAGAATCTGAGAAAAAAAGCCTTAAATAGCCCAAAATAGAAGCCCCCTCATTTGTTTATCAGATATTACCTCTTGTTTATATTTAGTTCTTAACCCTAAAGCTAAAAGCCACCAAAGAAGCATTTTGGTGAAGTAGCATTGAGCAAAATAAATGCAGAAAATTTATTGATTTTTTTTTTCTTGCCTTCAAGAAGCAGGAGATTTTGGGGTTGTTTGATTTTGGATTTTTAAAGATCTTTTCAATTCACTGGTTTCTCTGCCTGCATAAGCAACTGGGGCAGGATACAGAGCAGTGGGATGAGGGGTTTACATCCCAAGCAACAGGCATGTCAGGAAGAGCCCATGTCTGTGCTGTGGTGAGACAGATTTCCCAAATTCACCAGGAAACACAGCACCTAAAGCTGGGAACCTAAAGCACAGAGAGGGGCACAGAAGTGGGGACTGGCAGAAGAGGATAGAACAACACAGCAAATGTGGGCAGGAGAAGTTGTAGCTTTTGTAAGAGGGGAAGAAAAGATAATTTGTGAGTAATAAAGTGTGAAAAAATCAGGGGGTCCTATCAATACTGTTCACATTGTTTTGGTGGGCAACACATGCCAGTAAATCATGCCAGTAAATCACAGAGAAGCTGCGTCTGCCTCGGGATCCCTGGAAGTGTCCAAGGCCAGACTGGATGGGGCTTGGAGCACCCTGGGACAGTGGAAGGTGTCCCTGCCATGGCAGGGGTGGGACAGGCTGGGCTTTAAGGTCACTTTCACCCTGAGCCACCTGGGATTCTGTGATGGAGGGGACTGAGGCACCCAAACTCCAGCCTGACTCAGCTTCAGAGGGCTCTGGACAAGCTCAGCCACAGCCCTGCTTTGAGCAGATGATCTCCAGGGATTGTTTTCAGCCTGGGCTTTTCCAAGGTTTGGTGGGTGCAGAACAGCCAGGCAAGCACCAGCACAGAAGTTCCTTCCAAATCCATCAAAACCCACACGCCTTTGGCATGAGGAGCCTGTTGCCCCAGACTCCTCCTTTACCTCACTGGTCTCAAAAGGATTTGCAGATCACAGTGCCTGTGTAAGATGGGGAATGCAAGGAATGGGAAGATTTCCTTTTCAGGCAACAAAGATGATCCAATTCCTTTACAAACCACTGAATTTAAATATTCAGCCAAGGTTCCTGCCCCTTCACAGGTTCCTGCACACCTGAAACACTTGGCAAACCAGAGGTATTCGGGATGTGGAGGAAGGGCTGAGCTGCTGAACAGAGTAAAGACAACTTAATTTGCACACAGTGAGCAACTGCTTCTATAAAAAGGCAGTGAGGTAGTGTTGCCTTTTTTTTTTTTTTTTTTTTTTTTTTTTTTTTTGCTTGGGGGAAGAAAGGGCACCATGGTAATGTTGGAATTACAAGCACCTCTTGGAAATAATGTCTGTAAAGAAGCCAGTGCTTCATCAATAACAACATAGTGATTAAAAATAAAATGTTTTAAAACACAGTGTTGGGGGATATCATCAGCTAAAACTCCTGAAATGCAACTTGTCTCCTTAAGCAATTTCTTTTGCTAGTTCAGGCCAGCTTTAAAATGGAAGCAACAAAAGGCTGAAAAAAAATCAGAATGGGAATGATGCTCACAAAGAAACACCTGAAACTCAATCTGGATCTGACTGAAAGGCTCCAGAAGATCACATGAGATGAGCACAAATGCTGCTTGTTCAGCTCTGCAACCAAAAGATGTCTTTACCCACAATCTTGACTCAGCACAATTCCTCTGCTGACTGCAGAGCAGAAGGAAAATCATATGCTGAGATAAACTTCCTTTAACTTCCACAGTCCATAAAAGGAGCCAAACGGAAAGTCAGGATTATCAGGGATATTTCAATATTACACTTTTGTACTGCCTAAATAAATTGCTTAAGTATTCAAAAGTGCTACATGTTTAATAACAGATGCAAATTTACTTAACAAGCTGCATTCAAAAAGCAGTCAAGCTTTTTTTTTTCCTTTTATTTTCAAGCAGAAGAGTCAAAGATGAGAACATGAGCTGAGGATACTGTACATTCCTAGAGCTGCTGGCTAGGCAATAGCTCAAATTTCTGTAAGAGAGAGGACACTTTTCTCCCAAGTTCACACAAAATCCTTCTGATGAGGTGAGCTTTTGCCTTCCCTATGACTCCAGATTGATGACATTTAAATGAGTTTAACTGGCCACTGTGTCCTGAGAACTCATGGCAAGCAGGAGCACAGTAATCTCTTTACACTCTGCTCCCAGGTATAAAATTTTGATGGAAATGCCATTCCCATGGACTTCTCCAAGGTAAGGAGCCCAAAGCACAGTTGAGAGGCACAGTCATTAAATAACACTGTAAAATAAATTTGTTTTGGGAGAACTTCCTCCGAAGTCTGCTGCAACATGCACGTCCAGAAGGGAGGGTGGAAGTATGATGGGAGAGATGGAGAATGAGAATGAAGAGTTTTGCCTTTGATTTTACCATGGGAACCAACTACTTTTAGAAACAAAGAAATGAGAAAGCTGAGAGCATTTTATGGTAATTAATGATTAATGCAAAAGCCATTTAGAGTCACTTTACAATGGAAACGAGCAGAGTGGGGATTGAGGAAGACACTGGAGTGTACACAAAACCCAAGCTGCAGTGGAGACACAGAGGCAGCAGTTTTCAGAGAGGAAGGACATGGAACACAGTGCAAGCACTCCCTGAAAACACCTCTCCCACTCGATCCAATTTCAACAGTGTCACCCCAGGCACAGGAATTCTCCAGTTTCATCTTTCCTCTGCTCAGACAAGGATTCCCATTAGCTCCACTCACCAGAAGTTTAGCTTGTTCAGGCAGTGAAACTTGTTCCCTCTTTCCATCTGGGTACCTCAGCATCAGCTGTGCCTTTGGTCCTACACAAAGGAAGTCACCACAGGTTAACACCAGGGCAGCTGAGCTGAGCTCCTGGGTCGATTTTAGGACAGCACAGCAGGGTGAGGGACTGGAGACAAACACAAGGTTCCATTCTGTGAAGGTAAATTTCTGCCACGATGCTCCAAATACACACATCAGGCTCAGGACTCTTCCAAAGCAGCAGTGAGTGACCCCAGAGCACACTGAACCTGTGTTACACCAGAGTGGGCTTTACTCCCGGGCAAGACACGAGCTCAGGGGGTGCTGCTGCTGAATCACTCAGTCTGCTGGCAAGGAGGTAGGAAAGCAGAAGGGGTTTTTAAAAGAAGGGATGAAACCAGGCTTGGCAGCCTATGAACAGTTTCAGGCAAAAAAGCCACAACAAAAGCCATAAGAAGTGTGCACTTACCATTCACGTCCAGGCCCCGGAACGTGCTTTCAGGCTTGTCAGGCGCCTCCTCCAGTGCCCCTGCATCGATGCAGGGCAGCACTCTGTGGTTTGATGCTGTCCCAGGCTCAGTCCTTGCAGAGGGCTCAGGCTGAGGCCTCCGGCTCTCCTCTTTTTTATACCCCAAGTCCTTGTGTGGAGACTTCCTCAGCTTGGCTGGGATCTCTGACTCCTCCTCCTCCTCAGATCCACAAACAGAAATGAACTCCTCACTTCCAGAAAACAGCTCTGACTCCGACTCCTCATCCGACCGGCTCTCCTGCTTGGCCTGAGAGGAATCAAAATGTGTCTCCTGCAGAGAGGCTCTGATGGCAGCTTCCAGCTGGCTGTCCTCGCTGGCATCGATGAGACTCTCCTGTGGGGAGCAGACAACACAGGCATCACAACTGCCTTCAAAGATGGACTGAAAACCCAGAGGACATCAGTCTTCCAGAAGGGAAGCCACTAAGCTGTGGGGATTTTTGAGAATGAGAGACTCCTGTCTCTCAGTTACTTTGGATGATGTGATTTATTATTTCTGATCTTCTGCATAGGAAGGAAGGAGGAGTTTGGCTCACGGTCTTCATCGCACGCTCAGGAGGTCACAAGACCCCCAGTTACAAGACTATCTAAGGATTTATTAACCAATAAAAGACTGTCAACTAGGATATTTAAGTTTTTAACCCAATTACTAATTAAGTCATGTTACATGTTTTGCCATAACGTGGGCTTCAGCAGCCTATCATACTATGATATGCTGGCCCTACTGTGCTACAACTCAGAACTGCTTTGTAACTACTTCTGCTTTTTCTATATCTTAAACTCTAAACTCTGAACTTTCCTCTATCTAGCTTAACATGTCCCTATTTTGACTACAAATCCACATTCTTGCTTCTAGCATTCAAGTTTGGAAGCCTCTTCCAAGGTCTCAAATTAAACCCTGTATTTTATTCTAAGTTTGGCCCGTAGGCCCAGTGTTCTGAGAACTCTCTGCTTTTTGGATTCCAACACTAAAGCTGTCAGGAATGCACAGCAGGGAAAGCCAGGCATGCTGTAATTACTTAATGCCTTCTCCCTGGAGTTCTGCATGGAGGAATCAATATTCCTTTCACACTCTGCCTGCTAAATGCAAACCAAGTGCCAAAAGCACAAGCAGTGACCTGGGATGAGGCGTTCCCCGGCACGCTGTATTTCTGCACGCCCTTGCACTAACCCACTGGGCGTGTGTGGGAAACGAGGAGAGCTGGATAATCACAGGTCAGTGTCCCTTCAGGTGTCCCCAGCCCTCCCAAAGAGCCTGACACTTACAGAGCGGGAGCATTTCTGGGGAGGGCTGCTGGAGTGCCCGTCCAGCTGGCCGTGCTCGCTCAGGAAGCCGGTCACTTGGTCCAAGAAAGAAGTCACATCTAACTGGTGCCATTCCACCAGCTTCTGGCCTAGGGGACAAAAGGTGGCATCAAAAGTGCAGTTTAGTGGTCAAACACAGCAACTCACTGCTGCAAGTGTCCCTGTTTGAGGAACTGCAGCTCCCCACAGGCTAGCACCTGATAATTATGGAGCTTCCTCCTTCCACTGCCTTGAAAAGGGACAGACGTGGGTACAGACACAGTTTATTTCCATTCTTTTCTTCTTACCTATGGGAACGTGAGCACAGAATGGTGCATTTGGCCTCCAAGAGAATAACACCAAACCATTGAGTTTATGAAGAAGCATTTCTCCATTCTTGCCAAACTGATTCTAACAAACAGCATTTGTTCCCATAAGTAAAGTGCTAAGAATAATATTCTAATTACAGCTGCAACGTTAAAAAATATTTTTGGGTGGTTTAAGTCAGTTACAAAGAGATCTCAGCTCTGAGCACAGACACTATCACTTCTTAGAAACAGGAGACCAGATCAGCATTATATAAACAGGCAGCTGCATTATATGATGATAAAAGAACCTGCTGGATACAAAAGGAAAAGCAACAACTTTGAAAGAGTTGGAAGGGGAGGGAGAAGTTTGATTGTTCAGGTAAAAAACAAGCAAAACAAAACAAAAACCCAAAGCCAAAATGGTATTTCAAAATTAAGATGCAATTTAAAGTCATTGCTGAGCCTCACAAAGCTCTGTGGGAGGAGCAGAAAGCAGATTCATATGGCACTCACAAATATTGTAGTTATTCACCACATGATTTCAAGAAGCTTTCGAAAGACTTAAAAAAAAAAAGAATTCCGAGTTTTTCCACCAGATGGAACTATTTTCACTTTCTAAGCAAAATACTAGCTAAGCTTCAAACACACAAAATTTCTACAAGTTTTGGGTGTTTTATTCCCTTAGTTCCTCTGGGAACATGCTGAGTCAGTCCCTCAGGTTTTGAAGAGATTCTTCAGCCAAATGTAACACAAACTGGAGTGGAAGATATTCCAGCCTACAGCTGTCAGTCATTCCCATGGGACAGGGAACTCCAGGTAAAGCAGCTGCCACTTGTCTTACCTGTCCTGGGATCCAGGATGGAGACATAAGGGAAGTCTGCTAATTTATAAAACTGTATATACCGCTGTCCCTCCTCGCTGTCGTGGTACACCTACAAAATTGGGCAGATTAGTGGCTGGAGAGGGAACACAAACAAATTCTACCTTGACAATGCACAGTCTTTGTCTCTTGTGTTGCACAAACTGCAAATCGTACACACAGCTCTCAGTAATTCTGACAAGCTGGAATTAAGCCTCTAGCTCTCCATGTATTAGAAGCTACACGGTAACATCTTGATTGCACAAGTGAAAGGCAGTTTATGCCTTCAAATGCACATCCATGAACTACATCTCCATCCATAAATTACATACACTCCACGAAATACATCTTTTCTGCAGGCTGGCCAAGAGAACTCCATCTTTTCCAAAGAAATCACTTTTTTTCCCCACTGTCCCATCTACCAAGAAGGCACCAAGTGACCCAGACATCCATCCCTCAGTTTCTCACCTGCCAAAAGATGAAGTGGTCCCGGATGATGTTCTTCACAGCCTCGTTGCTCCAGACGTCACGGTTCAGGCACTGGCAGGCAAAATCTTGCACGTTCTGAATGTTTATCATGAGCCACTTGTTCTGCATCTGACCACACTCCTTGGCCTGCAAGCAGAAGGAAAAGCTTGGTTAGATCAGGCTGAAGGGCCAGACAGCACCAATGCCAGCAATGATCAGAGATGGCTTCTACCACTGCCAGGCCTTCCACCAAACCCCTTCACAGTGAGGAGGATGGACAGAGCTAGTGAAAAGGCACCCACAAAACAGAATGCAGGGCTGAAGGATTTGCTTTAAATGAGCCTGGTTGAATTACAGAATCGCACCGATGAGCAGAGCTGCTGGATTTCAACAAGCCAAGCACAGGGTGGGGAAAGCAACTCAGAGGGGGGACACACATGGCAATGCTGAATAAAGGATTTACTCAGGGAAAAGTGTGGTCAGTCCCACTGATCTGACAACAAAGACCTGCGCAGTATAAAGATAAACCCGTGGACCATCTAGTTAGGTAGGCTGCATAACTGACAGAGGACTTGCATTGATTCAACAGGACCCCTTCTCTGCGTGTTTTCTTTTTCTCTGCAAGTTTTGAGTTACTCTGTGAATGTCCACCTGCCGAATTAGGCATCCTTTTTTAATGCTGCTTATCCAGACTGCAAGTGGGGAGGGAGACAGGAAGGCGCAGGAAGAAATCTTACTGGTTTGAGTCACAAAGCTGGCACTGTCTGATTGCTTGGTTGCAAGTTAATGGTAGGAGTTTGATCAAGAATGTAATTCTGATCGCTGAACTGTCCCACCTGTTGAAAAAAAGAGGGCTAGATCAACAGCAGGAATGCTCTTACCACCTGGAAAGACTGGAATGGGCATAGGAAGTCTCTTTGCTTTAAAAAAAAAAAAAATTAAAATTATGCTCACCATCCTGCTGGTAATCTACTGTTAAGGAATTCAAAGGACAAAAAATTCAGGGGAATCAGGATATTATGCAAAATTATGCTGTTTGGGCACTACTTTGATCCCCAAACCAAAGTTTTTACTTTTGAATGAATGAATTTTAGCCAGCGCAGTTGGGAACAGTCTGTATGTCCACTGTGTGACAGACAGACATGGGAACCCCACACATTCAGCTTCACCAAGGCAAGAATCTCAGCCTAGAAAGTCAGTTTGTGAGGCCAAGTGCCCTGCAGAGGCAGCTTCTGTATTACTCAAGGGGAAAAAATGAAGGTAGAAGCATGGAATAGTCCTATTCCCACAAGGGGCCTCACACTAACTACTTACCCCTAATTTACACTGCCAGGATCCAGGTCACCAGGTGAGAAAAGTGGGGAAGGTGACACCCAAGTAACTGGCAAGGGTTTTAAATATAATTGTCATGCTTTTATTGAAAGGACTTGTTTTGAGCTAACTCTGCATTTTGAGAATTAATTCTAAGAAACCAGTTTAAGATGAGGCCTAGAGGTACTGCCCAAGTTTAAAGGCAACAAAAATCCTGATGTTATTTAAGTCAATTGGATTGCCTTAGTTCTGTGTTCTCATGTAGTCTGTTAAAAGAACACTCCCAAAAATATGTAATTGGAAAGCTGGAAAGTGCATCTCACTCTTTTACCCTCACTCAGTATATCTTTTAATATTAATGAAAACCTCTGGTTATACCTCTCCTCTATCCAGCTGAGGGATGCAAGCAGGAAATTCCACAGAGAAAATTTGCAAAACTGAGTTTTCACCTGCAGAACAGGCAGAGCTTTTGAAATTACTTTGAACTTCCTTCTAAAAGCAAGCTTTGGATTTAACATTTCAAAGGACACAGTTAAACTGCTGCTGTCTCACACACACACAGCTCCAGGGGTTTTTCTGAGGGAGCAGAAGAGCAAGAGTGTGAGGAGAAGAAACCCTGTGGATTTGGAGATTATATTATGTTTTATTAGGGCCACTTTGGTAAGTGACAAGGCAACAAGGGAAGGCTCAGGAGCTGGCTTGTGTATCCCAGAGGCTGGGATCTGAAGGATTTAGATCCTCTGTTTCTCACACCAAGTGCCCCCCTCATTCCCCTCCTCCATCGAGGTACAAAAGCCAGTGCCAGGCACTTAGAGAGCCTACAGACAGGGCAGTACAGGACAGCCACTCTTTGGGAGCAGAGCCAGGGCAGCCCAGACGCAAAAAACAACCCAAACCAATCTTTCCTAAGTGTGCTTTTACCCTTTCTGCCCAGTCACCTCATGACAAGCTCGGGCAGCAAACCAGCAACCTGGTGAGACAATCTGTGAGACAATTTCTGCTAGTGTTGCATCTCCCTGTGCAACTCTGGCTCTTGCACTACTAAAAATAAGTTTTCCTCTCATTTGACTTCTCTGAACATGTATGGTTTAAAAACGTTGGGGTGGTTCCTGCTGGCTCAGTATTGTTGAAATGCAATCCTTTCAAGGCAGCAGAGGGAAGAAGGAAGTGGTGCCAGCCCCTTGTGACCCTCTGGACATGTGTGTGACTCAGTGTGGAAGATAACAGCTGACAGAGAGTCAGAGCAGGACATTATCAAACAAGAAATCTCCTATTTGGGCCACACTTCTCCTTCCTACCTGGAATTGCTCCTGTGATCAGATCAGCTTCCAAATTATTGCTGCTTTTTAAGCAGAAACAAAAACCCCCTCAGTCTCAGCTGTAAAGCAGGGAGCAGCTAAAAAAGGTTATTGTTAAGTGGGAAAAAAATCATACAGACAGACTTGAAACCCTGCAACGTGACATTCAGTCACTTCACTGAAACCTACTGAGTGTTAAGCACAGAACTGCACACAGCAGAACCATCTCCACCCACAACAAGTGCAAACTAAATCAATTTGGTGTGTCCCCCCCAAATTCAATCATCTCTCACATCACAGGCATGAGAACACCTGCAATTCTTGAAAGCAGTCTGAGATGAGAACAAAACCACACTGTTCTCTATCAGACAAGTTAGGTGTGCAATTTATTTATTTTACTTGAGTGATTTATTCCTAACAGATTCCACATGAATGGGAGAACTCTAGTTTAGTCAGTCACACACTGAACTTCACAAGTACAGTGATCATCAGCTGTTCTGCATGTGAAGCACAATGCTTTTTCATATGTAGCAGGTAAAAAAAAACCCCAAACAATGTCATTCAACACTCAAAAATTTTTCTGCCATGAAGTTAACCAAATCTATTCCTAAAGTTAGTATTACTGAGTTAAAATGAAACAGCAACTTTTTGGGCCTTACTAGTAGCAAAGTTTCTTTGTAACTGAAGAAAAGTGAAAAAACTAAGGATAATTACATGTATTTACTATTAAAAAACAACCTTAAAGTACCCAAAGAGCAGCAACAGCTGATGAGCTACAAAGATACACAAGACCAGATGTCACCACTCCTGACACCAAAGCCCTAAATTCTAAATGATTCTCTGATAAATGTACATGGCTCAAGCCCAGCACTGTTCCTGCTCCAGAAGCTGTAACACACCACACACCAACCTTGGAAAGAAAACCCCTCTGAGATCAAAGCTTAACTACAAGAGCAACACAATGACAATATTTAGTCTCAACACTCTGGAATGTGATGAGTATCTCTGCTTTATCATATGATTTATATCCATTTATCTCAGCATACAGAGAAGGGAGAAGCCAACAGCAGCTTGCTAGAGATGAGTTTTGGGAGACTGTGGTCACTGAAGCCTGAAGCAGTAGAGCAGTTTGCAGTCAGAAAAGGTAAAATGCAAAGGGGAATGGTCAACACGGTGAGAAGGTGTGAAGAGTTATACTGCAATGAACTTGAGGAGCACCAGTGTGAAATGAAGGGGACAAGGAACTGTACAGGAACACAGCAAGGTGAGTGCCAACACCAGAAAGTGTACAGGTCTTCAGAGCCCAGGTACTGCACAGAACAGGGCAATGTGAGTATTAACAAACCCCTTCCCCAACCCCAGCCCACCCCCTTTCTCAAATTACCTTTCATCACTGAATAAGAACACAGCGACTTTAGGACAAACAAATCCATCAGTTATTTCACTCTCTGACAAGACTTTTGACAGTGACAGATGCCACAATCAACACTGCTGAAAGTCTTCATACATTTCCAGCAAGAGCCAAGGAAGGACAAGCACCCATCTCAAATCCACAGCAGAGCTCAGAGGGCACTCACTGACTGCTCCTGCAGCAGCACTGCTTGTTGCCATGTGAATTCCCCTTACTGGTGCCTTTAACCACATATCTGCTGCTTTCATCAACAGCTCTGCACCCCAGGCCCAGAAGTGCCATCAGCTGGAAGACCTGACACATGCCTTTTAAAGGAAAACCTGCACCCCAGGTGACAAGGCAGGGACACCTGAGCACCAGCTGCTTCAGGCTGCTCCTCTGCTCCCACTGCACCAAATTCCCTCCCAAGGTGGACACTGCTGCTCTCTGCCAGCATCCTTTCCCAGCTGGAATTCTGTTAGGGGCAGAATTCTGTGGAGGGCACCCTCAGAACACAGGAATTAGCAACAAGGCAACTGATCCCCGATGATTTGGGAAGCATAAAAAGAAAGATGAGGGTAATGGGATGAGAGCTGGAGACTCCATAAAGGCACACAGCATTTCACCAGAAGCTCTCCAGCAGTGCTCTAGTGCTAGTGCACAGCAGTCAAGGCACATGTGAAAACAAGGTAAATAATATTTTTCGTCAGTCAGTCAGTTGTGCAGACTTGTGCAGTCGGTTCTCCAACATCTGTATTGCACCATTTCATCATTACTTTGCACTCTCATGCAGTAAAAACAATGATCATCACCATCATCAATCCCATCTATTCAAAGATGATCAGGAGAAAGTTCAGTAGTAACTGGAATTTCTGAAGAATATCTGGAAATTACTGACTCAAAAATTAAAAATATATCCCAGTCTGCATGTTTTATAGTCATTAGTTAAGTCACTGATTGACTTCATTACAATTTAGGAATAGATCCACACATGCCTACACAGTTAGGGAAGGTGCCACCTCTTTACGTTTAAAGCTGACAGTGTCCTGTTTCTCTGGGATGATTCTCCTAGCACCACAAGTAAAAGATAACCACGGTGATTTTATACAAGAGCAACACCTTCAATGAGGATGAAGTTGTGGCTTGATGGCAAATCTGCATTCAAATACTTTTACTCACTCAGGTATCAGAAGCCACTCAGCCATGTAAACTCCACCTGAGTTTCTCAGGAGTGCTGTGCTGCAAACCACACTGCCCCTTGCAAAGTCCTCCCTCACCTATCCAAACAATCTCACTACAGCTTTTTCTGTATCCTCTATGGAGACAGTTCAAGGGATGCCATTTTCCCATTCTGACCAGCCTCCCTTGCTCACTGAAGTCTTTCACCACATGTGATTTGCCACACTGATACTGAAACATAAAACAAAGTGGTCAGGAGTTGGACTCCACGATCCTTATGGGTCCATTCCAGGTGACACCATCACAAGTGAAGTCCTTCAACACATCACCAACATCCCCTTTACGCAGTCCATCAAATATTTATCACTGCCCAGACTTTTGCCACCTCCTGCTTGTCCAGCCGTGCCATCCTGACACCCTCCCCAGACACCCTGCAAGGATCTGCACCCAGAAACGTGAATCCTCACCGTTTCAAAGCTGCCTTTGTGCATCAGGTCAATGGGAGGTCTGAAGAGGTCTGCCAGCGTCGTCAGCTTCTTGTCCACGGCTCCTCCGTTCCGGAGCTCCTGCTCCTGCCGGACTGCACAGCCCCAAGAGGAAAGGGAGAGCAATTACACTGAACTTACTCAAGAGGGCCATTTGTTACTGGCTGAATGCTCAAACACTGAGCTTCTGGGGGGGAAATTCTGCCGAGCTCCCAGGAGGTTTGGGGAGAACAGGGCTAGGGCAGTTAGTGGGAGAAATGTGAGTGCAAATCCCAGGATATCTCTTATGGAGAGTCCCAAGGTTAGACCCCACTGAACAAGTTTAGCTGGTGAGTAAGGGCAGATTCTCCCTGCCTCAGCTTTCTCATGTGCTTTCACTTTTAAACATCATCTTAATAAACCTGAGGGGTCACATACCAGTATTTGAAAACAAAGGAGCCAAAAAAGCTGTGACTTGTCCCCAGTGACGCTTAAAGAAAAAAAAAAAAAGCCCCCAACTCATCCCCAGTGATGCCTTTAAATGGGAAACTGAGCTGGATTCTAGCAATATAACTTTAAAAAGTATTATTTTTATTGCAGTGTTTCCATTAGTTGACTATGGAGCAATCCCAAAGAAAGAAACAAAGAGATTTAGTTTACATGGAGAAATCTCTTTGGATGTTTCTTTTAAGAATATCAATTCCATCTGAAATAATACAGAACACATTCCCTACTCAGACACGACCATGGACAATAAAGGTAAATCCCAACAGATATGTGATGTATTTTATGGAAACAGGTCAGCTGAAATGGGCAATAACTATCCCATGGCCAAAAATTTTCCTGTGTAGAAGGAGCTGTCAATGGGACAAAGCATAAAAACCATGCTTGAGCAGACACCAGAACATCCACTGCCCAGTGGATGAATTTAATTTCTGCTTGAGTGTTAGGGTACTTCTCCCTTTTCAGTTCCCTCTACAGCAGAAAAAGGGTTTTTTTGAGAGTTAACAAGACCAAAGCAGACAGAATATATTGTGATAATTGTAATTCTATACTTCTAATAGTGTACCCTACTACATAATTGGCAATTTAAAAATGTTTCAACAACTAAAAGCTGTCCTAGCCTACAACAGGAATGATTTATCCATCTTATTTGCATTAAAAGAAATAAAATAAAATAAAATAAAATAAAATAAAATAAAATAAAATAAAATAAAATAAAATAAAATAAAATAAAATAAAATAAAATAAAA
>VXBU01002290.1:85421-100768 GCA_013400315.1 Bombycilla garrulus
GGCCCGTTGGCGCCGCGAGGGGCGGGGCCTCGGTTGCCGCGGTAACAGGCCCCGCCCCCTCCGACCGCGCGGGAGGCGGGAGTTGCCGCGGCAACGCCTCCCCCAAGCCCCGCCCTGTCAGCGGCTGTCCCGGGAATGCCCCCGGGATTTCACACAGGCGCAGCGAGGGGCTGGGCGGGCCGAGTGCGGAGCTGACATCCAGGGATAAAGCTGAGCACAAGCTGGAATAACCAGCACAAGCCGGGGTGACCTGCTGGAGAGCAGCGCTGCGGGCCTGCAAGGACCCGGCCGTTCTGATGGACAAACCAGCTGTACCCGAGCCGGCAGAGTGACCTGGGGGACCGAAGGGCCACTGGGACCCTGAGGGGGATACTGGGAAGAGCAGTGGCAGTAGGTCAGGGTGTGATCCTGTCCCTCTGTCCAGCCCTGCGAGGCACAGCTGGAGTGCTGGGTCCAGCTCTGGGCGTGTCAGGAGCGGAGACACATTGAGCTGCTGGAGCAGGTCTAGGGGAGTCTGCGGGGAGGAGGAAGGGCCTGGAGCATCTCTGCCCAGGAAAGGCTGGGGCTGCTGGGGCCTCGAGGGGAGCCCCAGCTGAGAGGGACCCTCAGCGCTGGGTGTCCCTGTGTGTCTCTGTTTGTCCCTGGGTGCAGGGAGGGCAGAGCAGGGCCCAGGCTCTGCTCCAGGGCCCAGCAATGGCACTGGAGGAACGAGCAGGAACTGACCCCAGCGAGTTCCACCTGGACATGAGGAAGAACTTTCCTGGGCAGTGCCCGAGCCCTGAACAGACCCCAGAGAGGCTGTGGGGTCTCCCTCACTGGGGATATTCCAGAGCTGTCTGGATACAATCCCTGCCGTGGGCTCTGGGCTGGCCCTGCTGGAGCAGATGGACCCACTGTGGTCCCTCCCAGCCTGACCCATGCTGGGATTCTGTGGGGCAGAACCCGAGGTGGTCAAGGAACAGCTTGTCTGCACCAGTCCAGGAAGCCCTGACAGGGCCATCACTGTCACAAAAACAGAAGAGGAAACCCTTGGATTTGTCCTCACCTACCCTACCAGGTGTTTCGGATCCCCAGGCCACCTGAAGAAATGCCAGGAAAGGAACATTTTACTCCTTTCCAGTTTCCCAGCACAGCAGGAATGTGGCTGCCTTACCGCTGAACACTTTGCCAGTAACACTTGTCAACTGTGTGAGTACCACAGAAAACGGAGGTTCCCCTAGAATTCTAATAATTTAATACCTCACTGCCATGGAAACAGGTACATCTGCTCCCTCTCTTATTCCCTGCCTGCCTCCCATCCCCACACCAGCTCTGGTGCTCAGGGACACAAGCAAGCCTGTAAAGCATTTGGGGTTTTGGCACTTGTTTTGTTTTTCCTGGCAGTTGGATGAGCTGAACTTGTTCACAAACAAGACAAATGAATCACCAGGTGAGCAGCAGTGAACTGTTACACCAGCCCAGACATCACAAATACAGATTCCTGCTCCACCAACACCAGTAAAGCAAAGCTGATTTCACCTGCTTCAAAGGTCCTGCACCATAGGGTCAGAAACAAGCTGTGGGTACAACCAAAATCCACTGAGCAGTGGCCAAATTCCACCCTCTAATAATGAAGATCTAAAAGAATAAGCCAAATTATGCACACTGAGGATTATTGTGCCATGGATATGGTGAGGAATGGGATCATTTCGGGGATCCCCACTTGGACAGGGCTGCTGCTATAGGTGACAAGTTTTGTACATTTTGCGGTTAAGTTTGGGTTTTATCTAACAGGCAGTTTTTAGCCCTTTTTTGGGTTTTTTTTTTCCATTCTGTTTTGAAAATGGGGTTTGTTTTTTCACAGGCTTACCCTGACTGGAAAGGCTGAGGGTCACCAGCATGGAAACAGTCAGTAGCTCTGTCTTAAAAAAAATCTTTAATGAAGTCTTTTTTAACATCATGGGTAAGACAGAAAATGATCCCAACTGTGTTAAGGATTAAAGAAAAACACACACATATTGAAGGAAGGCTTCTAGAACAATGGCTGAGGCACCAGGAGAAAAATCAAAGGATTTGCCACTGGTCATCTGTTGTAACTTTCTCAACAAACATCTCTGAACAGAACATTTATTTATGAGAAGCCGACCAATGATAAAAACTTGCAGGCTTTGGGGAAAAAAAAAAGAAAAACCCCAACCGTTCATATTTTTGGCTCAGTGTGCTGGTCATGCTTTCCATAAAATTTGTTTTTTTAAAACTTAAACCATCAGAAGATGCTGCTGAAGAAACAAATCTGTTAGGAATGTCCCAGAATAGACCTAAAGTCATTAATGGGGTTCAAAAAAAGGACAAAACTCAAACTTATTTGCTGACTTTGATGACTAGCACACACCCTTCAGCACTGCAGCTGGCACTTGGCTTCATTTCAAACTCAGACAGTGCAAAAGTAGCTCCAAAGAAGCAAAGAAAAGCCAAAATGTGGCTTCATAAAACAACAGATAAAACAATTAGCATGAAAACTTCCTCTGCATAGTAGGATCTGGTTGCCTGTTCCCCAGCCTCAACTTCCTACAGGCCTGAGCAACTCCAAATCTAAATTACAACTTTTTTTTTTTTTTTTTTAATTTTAGTTTTGAACCCAACAGGAATGGTATTTAGTAGTGCCTCTAAAAATGAAGGGGAACAGTTACAGCCAGGCAGGGCAGTTATGGGAATCTCTAATTACAGTCATGTCATCACTGACAACTCCAGTTTTCAGTTGCTTCTTTCCTTTGTAACCTCCATCATAACTGGCTTCTGGACTACTGTTTTAATCACACTCAAACCAGTTTGAGTATGAAAATTAAACAGCATTAACAATAGTAACGCTATTGTACAAGAATAAAATTGCAGAACATTAACAATAAGAAAACAAAAGTATCTTGTTCTTAACAACAGGGACAAAGTGATCTGCAGGAGGGATCTCTGTGAACAGGAGCCCACAGCCTTGGCATCCATGAAAGATCCTTGGCTTTGGCAGTGGAGAATGACCTGTTTCTTTCCTCTTTGTGTGAGGGAGGGGTTAGCACACGAGAGGGAAAAAGTGGCTGTCTGGTTACACTGGTGTTAATGGGTGTGCCAACAATGCAATTCCAGAAACTGCCAAAATTCCAGCAACGTGCTTCAATTTACAGAACAGTGGTTGTGCTGAGGGAAGCTTCAACCTTGCAGCTGACAGCCAGCTGGGAATACAGACTCGTTTTCCACTTGTTTCCTCCATGGAATGTGCATATTTTCCATTAAAGGCCTCGGAGTCTCATTTTCAGATCAGACCATCAGTTATCCTTGTTCTCCAACACTGCCAGTATTCACACTCCAAACCATGTAAATTCAAGTTAGAAAATAAGAAATGCTCCAATTCCTGCAAAAAAGTGCTGCAAGTGCTAGAAAATAATATTCAAGGAAAGAACAATTCAAAAATGTTACATTCTGGGGTTGTATGTTACTCAAACTTCTCAGAACTCACAGCACCGCTGCCCAAAGTGGTTCTCCTCCAAAGCAAGCACTCCAAACTGCTTAGGGAAGCTTTGTCTAACACAGGAGAACATCACCACAGTTCCCATACCCACTCCACCATGTGTCCATGGCTCTGATCTACTCTGCAACAGGGCTTTTAAACATCTGCAGGATCGTCTTTTGCTTGTTCTTAGGCAGCGAATAAATATCATTTGTGTCACTGGTATTAACCACACAATTCAAAACCTTTCCTTCCTTGATGCTGGGGGATTTCACCCTGACCCTGGCAGGGGACTGCCAGTTTTCATTGCAGGAACCTTTCCGACTCTTGTGGTGATTGGTTTCAGCCTGCGCTTTTGATGCCTTTGAGTCTTTTGCCACCTTGGGAGTTCCCTTCCTGGCAGAGGAGTCTTTCCCAGAGCGAGGTGGTTTGGTGCGAAGCAGGTACTCGTCTGGAGAGCCCTTCTGTCTGTTCAGTGTCCTTTCCTCCTTGTCCAGCTCCTTCTGCAGCTCCAGAGCCAGGAGCCTGTCCTGCTCCTCCTGCCTGCGCCTTTCGTACAACTCCTGCTCAAAGGCTCTCTGTGTCTGCAAGTTAAAGTTGTTCATCTCCTCTCCCTGGTCTTCTACACCTTCTGAAAAGGTTCTTCTCCTCTTATCAAGCATGCCCAAGTCAATCATGGCATCAGCTGGGGCATCCAGTAACTTCCTTTTGGGAGTCTCCTTAGAGTTCTGTGGCCTCTCTGGTGTCCCCTCATCTGAGTGTCCAGTCTCCTTCCCCAGACCACACAATGCAGTCTGGCTGTCAGACATCTCACAGTTCATTCCAAACTGACCAGAGGTACAAGTTCCATCAGACTTTTCAAGGTTTACCGTTTGGACATGTGTTAAATTGCCACTGTCTAACTCAATTCCATCACTTTCTCCTTTGGATCTAAGAACTGTCCTAGACCCTTCCCCTTCTGTGCTTCCATGAAGCGCATCTGGAACTCCATCTTCTAAACCATTTGGTCCTGGTGTTCCTTCCTGCTTGACAGTGGCAGATTCACCTGAAGCTGAGGCACTGAAATAGTTCATGCATGATTCCAAAAACAAATCCTTAGCACCAGAATCTTTATTTACACTGGTCAGCTGTGGAGACAGGGTTGGCATTTCCTCTTGCTCATCCTGCAGCGCAGAACTGCTGCCTTCCTTGCTCTTGGTGTCCTGAAGAAAAGGAGACACCATTAATGAAGTAAATTTATCAATTTGGTATTTATAAATTTATAAATACCAAACTCACTGCTCACGGCTGCATTGCCCCTGAGTGCTCTGGGATAGCAACTCAGATACTTATCTTTTTAAAAAATGTTTAATAACAATGAAAATATTTTAAATACTGCAGAAGCCCAGCTAAAGGACTGAAACCAAAACTGCACCATTTTCCTCTCATCAGTGACTCAGACCAACTGTGCAAGCCTGTTCATCCTCTTTGGAGGCAGGAATGGTAACACAGACAGCCATGGAAATTATGTAAATCAGGGTGCACCCTCTTCCAGTGAACTCCAGAACTGGGAATCATGAATACCAAAGGTAGCTTAAAAAGGGCAATATAACCTGTTCAGTGCTGATGTCCAAGGGGAATAGAGGACTGGAATCCTCTGCAGGATTCCAGTCCTCTCTTTTTCAAGGTGAAAATACCCTACAATTACAAACTGTGAGATTTATAATAAAATTATTCTAGTTACCACAGAGATAGAGTTGCTCCCTCCTCTTCCTGTGCTACTGGAGAACGATGCTGATCCCAGCACACCATAATTCTTTGGAGACAGATACCTTCAAAAGAAAAAAAAAAAGGATACCCCTTTAAACACTTTGTCCTTGAATTGTCAGTCCTTTGCATTATTCAAGCTCTTCACGTTCATTCTGACAAACAAAATACAACAAGAAGTCAAGTGTTTCCCTTCTCCTCCTACAAGGAAATGTTTAAAATTCAATATTTGTCCCCAGTTATCTCGGGAAGCTGGCCTGCAACATTCCAAAGAAGCCAGTGGGGCAGAGGGACACTGAAACAGGCCAATAATTAAAGAAACACTTGGCTGAATCCCTTACTTCTGAATGTCTCCAGAGTTGCTTGGTTTGTTCTTTGCCCTGCCCAGGTTCAGAGGGGATGTCTGAAGGGCTGGTACTGGTGACAGGCTGCCAGGCACGTGTCCCTCGGGATCCTCATTCTTGCAGACAAGTAAAAATAGCATTAGGTAAAACAAAACACAACACAAGCTGCAGAAACCTCAGGGAGCTACTTTGGTTTTGCTGCAGAATTAGTTACTTTTGCCCAAAGAATTCCAGAACTGTGAGTTCCATATACCTGTTCCATACACCTTCCTGGATCTAGCACTGAGGGACAGGAGGCTTTGCTCAAATAAGTACACAGGTTTCATCATTGGCTAGCAAAAACTCAACTAGGCAAAAGAAATTATTCAAACAAATAAAAACCTCCAAAAAGTGAAGTACATTTCCACTGTACGTTCCTTTCTTCCAGTACAAGTTACAGATATTTATTTCTTCCAAAGAAGGATTTTTAAAATCACGAGGAAAAGGAAAGATACAGCAGAAAGTCAATTATTTTAAAATGTTTCACAATGAAAACATGCAGCACACATGCTGTATGCTGGATTTCAACTGTGTATTACACAGGCTTCACCCTCCCCCTGAGATTTCAAAAATTAATAGTCAATCAAGGCTTTAAAGTACTGGAGGGTGACAACAGCTTTCAGCTATAACTAAAATAAATTTAAACTATTCCAAATTTTAACATTTGCTCTGAGAAGTCCAAGTTGCTTGCACTATATTGATATTTGCTGCTGTCCCACTGGATCCCAACTCACCAGACTGTTACTGAGCTGCCAGGCCAGCTCTTCATCTTGCTTCAGCTGCTTCTCCATCTCCTTCCTTCTCTCTTCTGCCAGCCTGTGCTCCTCCTCCTCCTCTGCCAGCAGCTTCTGGATGTATTCCTCACTTGCTTTGTTCTCCTCCTGTTCATGTGCTCGCCTTTCTGCCTCCACCTAAATCAGATGTTTGAAAAGATCCACCTGCTTACTACTGCACTTACACCAGAACTCCTGAGATGACACTCCTTGAACTGAACCATTCACTGCTCACAAAGTACAGCAGCATTTCACTGCACGAGTCTCCAAGATGTAAGAACCACATGGACACTGTGTGCAGAGCCTTGGGTTTGAGAACAGTGACAAACCTTCTGGTTTCTCTAAGATTGTGCCATTAACCTTGCTCACCTGCATGGTTAAACTCCATTTCTCCACTCCTGAGGAATGAAGTTCAAGTGTAGTTTGAAACTAACACTTGCTTCAAAGTGTTAGTAACAGAAACTGAAGTCCAAATACATGGATCTACAGAGAAACTGGACTTAGAATTCTTTCTCAGGCTGAATGCCAGCTATCCCACAGCATTTGCTCAAGCTGCTTTTATCATTATATATCTCAAAGGCAGCACATCTCTCTTCCAGAAGAGTGCTGCTCTCTTGAAACATACAAAACCCAAAGCAGCGGGCCAGGAATTTTAAACCTGCCTTCCTTACAGCAGATATGCTGAGAGATCAGTTACCAGCAACTCCATGAGGAGGGCAAAGTACTTAAAGAATAAACACAGGAAATTTCCCCCAGTCCTCTGCTTCATGTGCTCCTGTAACCACCTGCAAGGGGCTCCCAAGGAAAGGTGCATTCCCAACTCTAAACTCTATTTTCCAACTCTAAATCTTAATACCGCTGTGTCTGGATTGGAAGAAGGATCCTTAAAATTGAGAATCCTTTAAAATCTTTACTGATTTTTAAATGAGCACAGGTAACAGAGTGAACAAAGAAGAAATAAAATGCTCTATGTTCATTACTGAAGGTTATCTAATTGTGGTCTCCTACTTGGAAGGGAAATCAAGAAGACAAATATAAAAACAAAGCTCAAACAGTTCCAAATTCTACATTTGCTACTTTTAAGTATATTGACTGAGAGATGAGGTAGGAGATATAGATCAAGACAACTTCAGAAATCTCTTCCATCACTTTAATTATTGATTCAGGATTGATCAATATGTTCTTGCAGCTGCAGTGTTCTTTTAAGTATCTTTATTATTAAATAAAACTACAGCTATTTGTGGGAGCAATTCAAATAACTGGGTAAGAAGCATTTATGCTTTTTAACTGTATTTTCAGACTTACCTTACTAATCTCTGCTTCATACTCCTGCCTCAGCTCCCCAGGCTTGCTCAGCTGGTGCTGAGGCTTGGGGACACAGACTAATCAAGAGGAAGGAGAGGAAAAAATCAAAGTCAACAAACACAGAGTCATGACAGTCCACAACAAAGGATTCTAACAATAAACAAAGATTTTAACTCCATACCCTCTCATGGCAATGATTTGACTTAAATCAAGCGCTGTGATTAAAAAAAAAAAAGAAGGAATAAAGCAAAAAATACCAAGGAATAAAGTTTACACGGTAGGAAAGCATGGTGTTACAGAGTGGTAGGAACAGGCAGTGTTTCCCAAGCACTGTATAAAAAGCAACTACAATGAAACAGATTGCCCAGAGAAGCTGTGGCTGTCCCATCCCTGGAAGTGTCCAAGGCCAGGCTGCAGGGAGCTTGGAGCAACCTGGGCTAGTGGAAGGGAGTTGGAATGGGATGATCTTCAAGGTCCCTCCCAACCCAAACCATTACCTCATTCATTCTCTGCTGGTACTCTGACCATCATTTGTGCCTTTCACTCTTTTTCATTAAAAAGACCTCAGAACACTGCAAGTAGAACAAGCTGCCCTACAGCCAACCTACCAAAAACTCCCCCCAAGGGTGCTTGCAACATCATAAACCCCAAAATCCTTCTTCAAAAAGTTAATCAGATTTCACTTCCTTCTCTCTGACACCACAATTTTCAGCTCACAGATTCTTGCATTGACTGAACCCCTGGAATTTCAACCAGACAAATTAACACCTAAAAATCTTTTAACTACTTCATTTCCTTGACAGTGATAAAAAAACCACACACACAGACTCAAACACTCTGCTTGCAGATGCTACAGCTGCAAATGAGCAACGAACAAAGCCAGGCAGCCACACACCAGTACCCCACACCAAAGATATATGAACAAATCCCCACTGAAATGACCAGATAATGTAATTTTTATCCCCTGTACCACAAATGAAGAAGGCATTCTTCTTCCCTGCCCCTTTTTGCAGGAGAGCTCTGTCTCTGCCAACAGCAACACACCTGCCCACCCACAGCTCCTTATTTCCCAACACCTGAAGTGCACCCACAGCAATTCCTGTGGCAGAGCAGAGACATCCCAGGACATTTCACTTACTTTCCTCATCCAAATCCTGCCCGTTAATCCTCCGCTCACACTCCTCTGGGTAATTCTTCTGAATCTTCTCCCAGAGCTCCCAGTTGATTAGAGTATTTCTGCGGGTATTGTACCGTGCCCAGGAAGAAACCCGACGCCGACAAAAGGGGCAGCAAAGACTGGCCTTTTCCACTGTCATCTGGAAGCAGGAATTGCAGAGGGTATGGCTGCAGGGCAGCGTGACAGGCTCCACAAAGATCTCCATGCAAATTTGGCAGAGGCAGTCGGACAGGGAAAGCGGGGCCTTGGATTTCTTCGACATGCTGACTTGAGGTAGAGGAACAACACTAGGACGACATCAGGGCCTGAAAGCAAAAACAAAGATCTATGTTCCTTATGGGAAGTAAAATAAAGAAAAATACAAAATGTCTTACAGCTACTTTAAGAAAAAATTAGTGAATTTAGAAGCCCGCCTGAGTGATTGCTTTTGCTCAGGGCCTGGGAGATTCCTGAGGAAGAAGCAGATCTTTACAGAAGTCATGGAAAAACTGTACCAGATTTTCCTACTTCACTTTCCTGTAAGCTGTAACAGCTGCTTTGAGGATGGCAAGGAGGTGGTAAGGAGACGGGGGAAAGAAGGTGAGAGTTCTTCTACACACCTCTGTTACTCCCCTCTTCTCCTACCACTCCCTATCTATGACAGATAAGCTGGATACGTTATTCCAGTTACCTTAACCTCCCATTCATTCATTTTTTCACTTTATGTGCCTCCTTTGAGAGATGCTTTTGGTACAAGCTTGCTTCCAGCACGTTCTGAAGGCAAAATAAATCAGAGCAGAAGAGCAGCTTCTTCCCCATTCATTCACTTGCTTAAGCTAGGACTATAAAGCTAAAATTCCCTAAGATAAATGAAGAATTAAGACTTCAGCACCTTTTCGTATGACTTGAAACTGTGGGGGGCATCTGTCTCCTCACGCGATTTTTCCACTTGGCTCAGCAATACTGTGGGAGAGAAAACAAAAGACACATACAGCAAAAGAAGAAACCCACTGATTTTTAAGTTACAAGCTTCATAAACAGGCAGCTTCAGAGGCAGAAGGCCCTCGAAAGAAAGGCTGCCATTCCTCAGAGAGAACTCGCCGTGGAGACAAATACACGTTAAGGCGGGTTTTATCATTTCCGCTATTTTTATTGACAAAAAATAACAACCCCCAGGACGTCGGTGCCCAGCGAAAAGGGGGCTCCGCGTCCCCTCCCGGCCCCCGTCAGCCCCAGCCCCTGAAGGTCCCGGCGAGGACTCGGCACCCACCGCTCCGGAGCCCGGGAAAGGCCGCAGCTCCCGCAATGGCGGCCCCGCTCCGCCCCTCACGGAGGGGCTGTTCCCGCCGCCCGGCTCAGGGCTCCTCCTCCTTTTTCTCCTCCTTCTCCTCCTTCTTCTCCTCCTCTTCTTCTGTCTCTTCTGTCTCCTCCTTCAGCTCTTCCACCTCCTCCGCCGAGCCTGCTGGGAGAGAGTGGCCGTGGGCCCTCAGGGGGAAGGCGGGCTCGGCTGTGGTGATAGTCCGGGCGGGAATGGTTTCCCAGCTCCGGAGAGCAGCGTTAGGTGGGATGTTAGGAACAAATCCTTCCCTGTGAGGGCGGTGAGGCGCTGGCACAGGCTGCCCCGGGAAGCCGTGGCTGGCCCATGCCCGGCAGTACCCGAGGCTGGGCAGGCAGGCTTGGTGCCGGGGTTTGGTCCCTGGCCGTGCTCACCTGGCCGCAGGTGCTCGTGATTTTTCTTTTTTACACGGCACATCCCGCCTCAGGTCCTCCTGCAGCATCTCCTCCTGCAGCTCAAACCTGTGCTCCAGGGTCTGCAGGCTGGAGTCCAGCTGTGCGAACCGAGCCTCCAGGGACAGCAGCCTGCTTTCCACTCTGGGCAGGGGGAAACAAGAGAAAGGGAATTTCGGGTGGAATCGGGGCTTTCTGCCGTGACATTGCCCTGTGAACAGCTCCAGACCCCGTTCTGGGGGTCCTCCCAAGATTTGTGAGAACAAACACTACTAAAGTCAAGGGTTTTTGTCACATCTTTTTGGCTGTTTCCTGGTGCAATGATCTTACAATCTCCAAATACAGCTGTAGGTGTATCTGTGGCTCTCAGCCATATGCACTATTAATGGCATAGATTTTTCTCTAACACATTTTGAGATGTTTTATGATTTTCTTTGTCATGTCATGGTCTTTTGAACCATTTCCATTTAACACTGAGGAGAACTTCTCATTACTTCTCCGGTTAAAAATTATGCAAATAATAACCGCTCGCAGTGTTTTTTTGTAATAGGACTGTCCTTCCATGGAATAACTGTGATAAAAACTACTCCATAGCTTGTGTTTATAAACTGCTTTTTCATTATTTGGTATCTGTTGTGTTTTTCCCTATTTAAAACTGTAAATTATAAAGATGAGGTCTTGACTTTTAAGCCATTCCACTTTTGCTGAAGAAAACTGCCTGCTTTACAAGAACTTGCTGTGTTGAGACAAAGTACAAGGGAATGCAAGTATCTATTTTTGTACCTATTTCTCTTTCCTGGAGATACAGGGTGTGTTGGTCTTCTGTCACTGTGGGTGTTTTTGTAAAGACAGTTTTCTCCACATTTTCCTCAGCTACCTGATTGACACCAAGGTGTGTTCTTGAGAATCCTGAGGATCTAAAAGCTAATGTAAATAATTCAAAGTTCCTTCCTAACTATCTCAGTAGAATGTATTCAATAGTGATTTACTAGCAGAACATCGCCTTCTCCTTACAACACGTTTGTGATTTTTCTTTTTTATTTTACTGGCAGAACTTCAGGCTGTATCAGCTAACAATAACTACACCATCACCAAATATTATTACCTACATATTTTTCTTTGTCTTATCTTTGTTTCATTCCTAGTTTGCTCCACGGCTTCTGTTACTATTATTATTGTATTGTTTTAATGTTCAGGGAGTTGAGGTCTGAATTCTGACCTACCTGTGTGAAACACTCTATTCATGTTTGTGGCCCAATTATGTGTATCTTTGGATGAACTTCTTTTAAGGACAAAAATACACAGCAGCTGGTGATGACATTAAAAAATTAAAAAGCCAAAACAAAATCCTTCACACATTTTTCCATTCTTTGACACATAAGCCACAGTATTTTAATGCCTGTTATTATAAGAGACAGACCAAAAATGCCATTTTTTCCTATCAGCAGCTCCTCCCTCTCCCTGCCTGCCCCTTCTCCAAACCGAACCCTGCTTTGGATTCTGTCTGCAGCTGACCTGAATGAGACTAAAATAAAAAATACTTCATCAGTGGCATATTTGACTAAGTATCCCCGAGCGTAATTCATTGTCTCGCCGCTTGTGCAGATCTTAGTCTAACGATTTTCTGTTGTTTCCTGAGGCTACGAGGCTCCCTCTGCAGCCTGGTGAAACCTCATCTTGCTGCGGTTGGACTCCTCTTGCTTCAGCCAGAATTTTGGGACGAGAATAGAACTTTAATTGGAAAATCAAGCTGGTTTCATGTAGAAATGTAGGGAGTTCAGAAGAACTGGGAAGGATTGATAATTGGATGGAATCTGTCAGCACAGAGAGCAAGTGCAGAGGTGAGGTGAGTCGGGTTTGCTGTGAATGACTGGGAGAGCTGTCAGATAATGAGTGTTCTTGGAGGTGAATTGTTCCCTGATTTGCAGCTTTTTATCATGGTAAATAAGTTTCCTCATGGCCCATTCTCCAACTTCCTCCTCTACAGGTACGAGTAAAGTTATCCAAGATCTCATCACTAATACTACTCCTAGTGCAGCAGCAGTTTCTCAGCAGCCCTCAGTCAAAGGCTTTACTATTTGACCAGTTTTGTTTTGAACTTTTTTTAGTTGCTTGTCTGTAAATTAATCTTCTGTATATTTTTAAGCACCTGCAACAAACATTTCAGCTTTTGCCAGTTTTGGATCTGAAAATGTCTGTTCAGTCATACCGCAGTAGATCCATAACTGATCTCCCACAGCTGTGACTGAATTCTGATAGACAGAGTGCTGCTGCCTCTTGGTCTAAGTTTGGAATGAAAAGAGGAAGAATGGAGTAAACCTCCTGCTTTCATTTTCCACATGACCTCTGAACACTTCTTCCTTTAGTGTAAGTGAAGTTACCACTAAGTCAGTGACCGCTAACTGACTAGTGTGAACACAAATCACATCCCCATTCTTTACTGGAAAGCTTTTAAAATTCCCCTCTTGTTAGCACACAGAACACACTTGGAAGCCATGCAGAAGAAGCTCCAGCATTCCCACTTCTCTGCAAGTGTGGTTCTGTGTGAAACCTTATTTCTGCTATCCAGGCATTTGCAGAAAATGACATTTTAGAGCTGTCACGTGGGTTTGATTTTCCAGGCCAGTGCAGCACCCTGCACTTCTCCAAGCTCTCCCCATTCACTCACTCCATGATACATTAGAAATGCACTTCCTCAAGCAGCTTCCCACAGAATTAATTTTCACTTTTTTTCTTTTAGGAGTTGTTTCATTGTTTCTCCCTCTGGTCAGGTCTCCAAAATCTACTTTTGTGTTCACCGTCCTGTGAATTGGAGTCAGAAAGGCTGCCGATGAACCAACAGTATGAACAGTACCTCTACAAGAGGAGCAGTTTGTTTCCAAGTCTGTCAACACATAATCGTTCATTTCCTAAGCAGAAGTACTGCATCCCATCAGCTGTGATACTCTTGACAGTGATCCTTTCTACTGCAGGTAAACCACAATTTTATCTATGACACCTGATTTGACTTTAAAAGGTCTCAACACTGCATAGTTTGCCATTAAATGTAACATACAGAATCCCAGAATGACTGGGGTTGGAAGGACCTTAAAGCCCATCTCATTCCACACCCTGCCATGGGCAGGGACACCTTCCACTGTCCCAGGCTGCTCCAAGCCCTGTCCAGCCTGGCCTTGGACACTTCCAGGGATCCAGGGGCAGCCACAGCTGCTCTGGGCACCCTGTGCCAGGGCCTCACCTCCCTCACAGTAACGTGAAAATCCACAGAGTGGGGACAGTATTCTGCCTGCCTCTACCTGCTGAGAATTTCAGACCCTTTTTTGACTCTTTTTCCTGAAGATCCACACTCATATCTTTTATCTGCTCTGAGCCACCACCACTGGTGCCTGCTGCTGCCCAGCCAAGCACGGACCAGTGCCAGCAGGGGCAGCTGAGGCCGGATTGTTTTTCAGGAAGTCCATGAACCTGTTGGTCACGTTCCTCTGCCAAGTGCAGGCTTTGGAAATGGAGGGTGAATCAGCTTCACTTATGTCCCAGTTCCCCAGGGGTAATTTTCTTTCCTTAAACTTATAAGAAAGGTCCATTCTTGGGGTTTTTTTTTGTTTTTTTGGGGTTTTTTTGCTCACAATAACCACTTATTCCCCATCTTTGAACCCTCCAAGATTCTGAGGCATGGTCTGAAAATCAGAAGTTCACCTCAAATCTCCAATTAGAACAGCAAGCCTAAATTTCACAGAGTATGCTGAGTTGAAAGGGATCCATAAGGATCCAACTCCTGTCCTACACTCCTGGCTCCCCCCAGCAATCCTACCCTGTGCCTGAGGGCATTGTCCAAATGCTTTGTGAGCTCCCGCAGCTTTGGCGCTGTGACATTCCCTGGGGAGCCTGTTCAGTGCCCCACCATCCTCTAGGGCAAGAACCTTTTTCTAATATCCAATCTAAACCTCTCCTGACACAACTTCCTGAGGGAATGGTCACTGTCACTGGGCACCACAGAGATCAGTCTATCAGTCTCTGTCTCTCCTCCTCCCTCACGAGCAAGCTGTAAACCTCAGTGAGGTCTCCCCTCAGTCTCCTCCAGGCTGCACACACCAAGTGCCCTCACTGCCTGGTGACACTTCATGCAGCTACAGGCCATGGGTGATGGAGCAACTGCCCAAAGCCAGGATGGCAGCCAGGGAATGAACACCACCATGGAGCTGATGGCTCTGTCCCTCGCTCCTGCCCAGGGAGTGAAGCAGAGATCAAGTCTGTTCGTGAGCTCCCCCCTCCCTGTATACACACCGTGCTCACTTACACCGTGCTGCCCACAGGAGTTCCAGGGAGGCACAGGTTTGCTGTGCTCACAGACTGTGTGCTGTGGTGTCCCTGTCCCGTGCTCCAGCCCCCCGTGCCCTCCCTGTCCCCCCAGCCCTGCAGCACCTGTTCAGTGTCTCATTCAGGGAATGCAGGGAGATGCTGCTTTTCGCCATCCTCCTGGAGAGCACCAGCAGAAGAAATAAAAGCCAGAGTGGGCTCGCTCCTCTCTCCTGTGGCCGGCAGCGACAGCAGGGACAGGGGATCCGAGTCCTGCAGGAGGTTGTTTGTTCCTAGGCTTTTTATAGCCTGTATATCCAAATATAGGTCATGGATGCACCAACACACGTCCATGGGCATAGCACACACTGAACCACACAGCCCCACCTGACCCCTCCTCTGCCCCACTGATCTGTGTCTTCATAGATGAACTAATTCACAGGTAACACAAAAGGGAGCAACTACACTTTTCTGCCTTCTTTTTT
>VXBU01002290.1:118282-131789 GCA_013400315.1 Bombycilla garrulus
AATGCAAGATAGTGACGTAGATTTTAGGAATGGAAAGTGGGAGGAGAGTTACAGGAATATTGATGAATATGTATTAGCATATAATATATAAGCATGGATTTTGGCATAAACTGTTTTGTACATGAGGCAGGGTGAGGAGCCCGCCCTGTACCCCGGTCGGTTTTGCTTATGCTTTGTAAGAACCTAAATTATACTGAAATTACTTATTGCCAAATATTGTATATGCTTAAAAATATACTTAATTATATTCATTTATATAAAAACTGCTGAATTAAAAAGTGCTACTAAATTTAATCTTGTTGTTTGTTAAACTGGACAGATAGAATCACATTCATAACACAAAGAAGTCTTCTTTGAACCCTGCTTTCTATTAGAAAACCTGGCAAGAGCTAGGAGATATATTGAAGAAATTCTTGTCTGTGAGGGTGCTGAGGCCCTGGCACGGGGTGCCCAGAGAAGCCGTGGTTACTCTGGATCCCTGGAAGTGTCCAAGGCCAGGCTGGATGGGGCTTGGAGCAACCTGGGACAGTGGAAGGTGTCCGTGCCATGGCAGGAGGTGGAACCGACTCATCCCTGAGGAGGGTGCTCCAGGGACTCCCAGACACACAAGTCACTGCAGAACCAGAGCCTGGAGCTTTACCGACAGATGCAAGAGCTGGCACGTGCCTTTCCCTGGACCCAGGTAAAGCAGCAGGGAAGTGGTTTGGCCACAGCTTGAGGGAAAAGATAATTTTGAGGCTAAATATAAATTCTTGGGTTTTTGTCTTTCGGTTTCTCCTGCAGGAACTCCCTCAAGGGAGCTGTGCTTCCTGCAGCGCTCCAGCCCTGCTACAGCACTGGGGCTCTCTGAGCCCAGGCTCCTATGCAGCACGGCACCATCCTGTGATGGGACACAACCCTAGCCACCCCCTGGGGTTAAACTGGGTGGATTCCCATTGGGAAATTCAGCCAGATGAAACTCCAGAGTTCAAGCTAAACTTCAGGCATCGAGCTGTCCATTTTAGCTTTTCCCTTTTGCTAATGGAACAAATTCTGTTTTCTTTTTTGTGTTCACATTTCCTCTTAAATTAAATGCAACTACTGCTGCTGGCAGCTCCCGAGATATAGGAGACCTCAGGCTTCCCTTGTTTTATCCAGAGCAGGTGATTAAATAAAATTAATTAAATTAATGATGCTTTGCACCATCATCCCTTGCAGAACTGTTTTATCTAATTCTTGCCAGTTCTCCATTCCAGTGGGAGTCAAGGAAGCCCATGGAAAAATATTTCCATTTCCCTTTTCCCCCACTCACCAGGTCCTGCTGCTGTGTGAACCATGAATGACCCTTCTGGTGCTTCCACTTGGGAATAAATCCCATTTCCTGCAGGAAAACACAAGTTCCGTGATGGGGTTGCTGTTTCCTGTTGCAGTTTCCCCTTTCCCAAGGGTCCCGTGCTGGCTGCATTCCAGGAGAAACTGGGAGCCCGCCCTTATCACAACTCTGCTTTTGGGTTGCGTTTGACAATTTGAAGGTTGTTAAGGGAAAAAAGATTGTTTGGAGCAGAAGGAAGAGGTGGGAGGAACGGAAGAAGCTCACCGGGTGTGAAACCATGAGGGGATTCCCAGTCCTCTCCTACAGCTGCAGGAATTGCAGCTGCACGTTCAGACATGGCTCCAAGCAGCTGAATCTCCTTCGGTTTAACCCACCTGTGCCATTGAGCTGCACTGGAAGAGCCGATCAGAGGAGCAGCTCCTGGCACCTCAACCCCTGTGCCTTCATTGTGCTAGTTAATTAAAAAATAAACCACCCTGTCTGAAAGCACACATCAGATCCTGACTGAGAGGACTGGGTGGGAGTGCGAGGGGAGGAAAAGGAGGGGACCAAGCAGCAGCTTCAGGACTTTCTCAGAACCATCCGGCTGCAGGATGTGGGGAAAGTGTGAAGAGCAGCAGCGCTGCTGCTGATGCCCCAGCGTGGAGCTTTGGGGGTCGGCCCCAGAGCGGGGCTGCTTTCCAGGAATAGCAGGTGGGCGAAAGATGGGTGGGCCCTCAGCCCGTGGTGCTGCTGGGGAGGGGGGTTACACTGCCCTGGCTTTGGGGATGGGCTGGGGACAAAAGGGGGGATGAAGCAGCTTGTTTCCTCTCCCAGTTCCTGCTGGGCTGCAGGAGGTTTGGCCCCCAGGCCGTCACCCTGATGGTGGCACCACGAAAAGGAATCTCATCAGGAGGTCTCCCAGGAGCGGAGTGTGGTCACGGCTGAGGATGCCCCAGCTCTGCAGCTCTGCCGGCTCCCGTGTCTCCAAGCACCAGGTGAGGGGTTTGAGTGTGGGCTCCTGGCAGGGTTTGGGATGAGGAGTTTGGGGTCATCAGCTGATCTCAGCCTTTCATGTGCCCTTGAGCAATGCCATGAGAATTTTGCCCTTCTGTGAGCTTCTGCCACTCCTGTTCGCTTCTCTCTTCTCCTTCTTGATTTTTATACGTCAAACTTCCTTGAAAATGGGGGAAATGAAACCACAGGGCTTTTTTGTGAGTGACATGGGAGAGGTCAGCCTCCTCCGGAGAAGAAATTAAATGTAGGGGGAAGGCAAGGAAGTTATCTCCCTGGTCATTTTTGGTGGTTTCAGGAGTTTGGGGGCCACGTGGTCTGGGGGAGGGGAGACCTCAGCTGGGATGTCCCTTGGAGGGGGCCTTGATGTGCTCCAGTGACACGGTTCACCTCCCAGCTCTGAAAATATCCCACTGGCACCACGGAGGACATGGCACGTGGGGCACGGGCCGGCTGTTCCCAGACAGGGTCCTGCTGCAGGGCTGGATCCTGTCCCCATGGTTCTGAGCCCTTTCCAAGCCAGGTAGATCTGGGAAAAGTTTTCCTCCTCAGAGGCTGGATTTGCTGGGGAATTGGGGGGTAGGGAGATGGAGAGCGGGGGTAGATTGGGGTGAGGAGGAAGAGGACCTCCCTGTGCATACTGCCTTGGAAAAGTGGATCTTTGTTTGCAGGCAGCTGCAGGAAAAGCCATTTCTGCTGACTTTCACACAGGAACTAGCACCCAGGAGGTGCCTGTGTCTGGGTCTGACTTGTGCCCTGAGTGCTGGGGTTGCTGAAATCCTGAGCAGCCCCAGGACACCCAAACCTCTGGGAGCAGGGGGATAGGAGTGTCCTGAATCTCACTTAGACAATGTGAGGGACAGGCACGGATATCCCAAAGTTACTGGGCACCCAACACCTGGGATGTGTCCAGCCTTGCCTTGGGACGCAACAGGAATTAACAGCACCTTCTTCCCCATGGGACGCGCATCCCTTGGCTCCTGTCCACCCCCTGAGCTGGGCGCTGGAGGCAAGAGGGGTCTGGAGGGACACGATGGTGCCACGCAGGGCTGGCATTTCTCCATCCTGCAGGAGTGGTGGCACGGCTGTGCAGGACAGAGCCACCCTCGGTGACCACCTCTGTGGCCTGAGACCCCGAGCAGGGCTTCTGCTGCTGGAGCTGTGCAGAGGAGCGGACGTGCAAGGCTTGTCCCCAGGACTGGCCTGTCCCCAGGAGCTGCATGACCCTCTGTACTCCTCGCTGCCTGCCTGGGCCCTGTGGTTCCTCCTCGCTGGGGTGTGCGAGTGCACGACCCAGGCTGCGAGTGCTGAGATCAGTGAGCGAGAGCTGGGCCGCGCTCGCTGCCTCCATGTGACTGCAGTTTCCGCTGGCTCCTTCCGCAAAGGCTATATTGGTGCTCAGCGCAGGGCGGGTGGCACACGGCGCTGGCGGGTGGCACAGGGACCCCGTGGCTGGCACAGGGACCCCACGGGTCACCCCCACACACCCCTGGCCCCGGGAGCCGCCGAGCGCAGCTGAGCGGCCGCAGGATGGACCGCGCCGAAGCGCACGTGCTGTTCCACGCGGTGAGTAACTGCCCCCCGGTACCTGTGCCGAGGGAAAGCACCTTGGGGCTTCCCTGTGCCCTGCTGGGGATCTGTGGTGGCTGTGTGTCACTAATGTCACAGCTCGAAGAGCTGTGGCTGCGTGGGCCCGAGCTGGGGTTGGTGTGAACTGTGGGGAGCACCCCGGCAGCTCCCAGAGCTCTTGGATGTGGGCTCTGGTGTAGGGCTGCGGGCAGGGGTTTCCTGCTGGGGCTGCTGCCTCCTCTCCTGGCCGGGCAGGTGCCATTCCAGCAGCTCCAGGGAGCACTGAGAGGATGGAGGTGCACCTGGTGTTGGAAGAAGCCAAGAAAGGCTGAGCTGGGTGAGGAAAAGCGGGAGTTCCTGCCGAGGGGCTCAGGAGCCAGGATCAGAACTGGTGTTCTTTGGGAGCAGCAAGGAGCAAGGTCCAGGACAGTGGGGTCCCTCTCCTGCCACCGTGCCTGGGTAGGAGTTGCTGCTGGACTCCAAGGACTTGAGAGGGCAAAAGGTGCAGTGTGTCAGTTGCAGCCTGGGGAAAGGGGACTGCCTCCCTATCTCCCCCAGAGTAATAAATCCTGCTTTGATAAGGCACCAGCTCAACTCTTTGGCTGTCCCAAGGAAGGAGACAGCTCAGGACATGCCCCGCTCCCTCTGTGCTGCGAGGCTCTGGCTACCTGAGCTGCCCAAAATAACCCCATTTCTCCTTCATGCAGTGGCAGCTGTGAAAGTGCCGTGTGCCAAACACTCACTGAGCCCTAACTGCTCATTTGTCTGAGTTTCAGCTTTCCCCCAGATGCAAATGCCGTCAGCTCCGGCCCCACCAGGTCAGTAATGGGGCAGCTGCTGCTGGAGAGCCTCTGCTGCCCTGGAAGGGCCCCCAGCAGGGATGGGCACCGGGGGGACCTTGGGGGGGATGGGCTGGTGACCCCTGGGCGAGTGTTTGGTGCTATGAGCGGGCACACGAGCCCAGCTGAGGGGACGCCCTGCTCGAAGGATGCAGCTCAATGGCCTTCACGAGCAGCTGTGCAGCACCAACGGTGCCTTCCCCCCCGCGAGCTGCCGCCCTCGCCCCTGCTCTTGCCCTGCCTTCCAGGCTCAAACAGGGGAGCCCCACGAGGGCTTCTGCTGCGCTGGGTGGGCTCGCTGCCAAGGCTCTGTGCCCCTTCTTCCACGGGCAGCTTGTGGTGGCCCAGGTCACCCGGGCCTTTTGGGGTGAACGGTTTGCGGTTTCTGACCTCCTGACCTCTGCCTCCCTCTCCACAGGAGTGCCGCCACTGAGATGGAGGCCCCGCTCCCTGCTCTGTCCCTGCTTCTTCTCCTCCTGGCAGTGGGATGGGGAAGCAGGATGGACGCAGCCTGGGAACCGTCTCCTGGGGGCTGTGAGCTTGTAAGTCCTCTCTTGTGAACCCTCACCCCTCTGAGTGCTTGGCACTGCCTGGCAAAGCCCAGGCAACTCAGCACCTCCAGACCTTCTCCATCCCAGCTACTGGCTTGGAGTAGACTGGTGTGCCGAGGCTATGAGCAAAGAGCCCCCTTCCTCTGCTCCCCAGAATTCTCCCTCTTCACCTCCTGCCTCCCACAGCGGTGTTACATGTTCTCCTCTTCCTTCAGGTGCAGAGCATCATGGACTGCACTGGGAGATGGCTGAGCTCTATCCCAGGAAACCTTCGAGGCGATACCGAGGAGCTGTTTCTTGATGACAACACTATCCGGGTCCTGGGCAACGCCTCTCTGCTCCTGTATCCCCAGCTCTGGCACCTCAGCTTGACCAGGAACCAGCTGGAGCTCATTTTACCCGGTGCCTTCCTCAGCAGCCAAGGCCTGGAGGTGCTCTCCTTGACAGACAACCTGCTCTTCACCAACTACTCAGTGACAGCCGCCGCTCTTTCTGCTCTGCCGGCCTTGAGGACGCTGGATCTGGCTGGAAACCAGCTCAGGGAGGACATGGTATCCGTTTTAGTCTCGAACCTCTCTTCCTTGGAGTCCCTGTCTGTGGCCAGGAACATCATCATGAGGTTGGATTCAACCACCTTCACAAACCTGACACAGCTGCTGGAGCTGAACTTGGAGAAGAACTACATCTTTGAGATTGACAACGCTTTTGAAGGGCTGCAGAGGCTGCAGAGGCTGAACATAGCTTACAACTACCTCCCCTGCCTGGTGGGGTTTGGCCTGACCCAGCTCAGGGTGCTCAATGCCAGCAACAACGTCATTGAGTGGTTTCTGAGCCTGGAAAGTGATGACCTCTTTGAGCTGGAGGTGCTGGACCTGTCCCACAACCGCCTCCTGTTCTTCCCTGTGCTGCCCCGGCAGAGCAGGCTGCACTCCTTGCTGCTGCAGGATAACAGGATGAGCTTCTACCAGCATCTCCCCAACGGCACCTCCCTGGCCAACGTCACCGTGCAGTTCCTCATCATTGACGGCAACTCCACCAACATCACCACGGTCAGGCTCTGGGATGAGCTCTGCCACAGCAACCTCTCCTCCCTGCGCCTCCTGGACATGAGCCAGAACCAGGTCTGGGGCCTGCCAGATGACTTCCTGGCCCAGATGCCCTCCCTGACCCACCTGAAGCTCAACCAGAACTGCCTGGAGGTATTTCAGCTGTCGGAGGAGGACTCCTTGGCCATGCTGGCAGAGCTGGACCTCAGCCAGAACCAGCTGGTGGAGCTGGGGATGAAGGTGGGAGCTGGGGACATCCTGCCCCACCTGCAGCTCTTCAACCTCAGCACCAACAGGCTGCAGGCTCTTCCTCCCGGGATTTTCACCCACACCAGGAAGATCACTACCCTGGACCTCAGCCACAACCGGCTTAACCTCTGTCCCCAGCCAGGTGAGGCCGAGCATCCCTCCTGCGTGGACATCAGGGGTGTGCAGACCTTGACCCATCTCTCCTTGGCGGGCTGCGGTCTGCAGGGCATGGGCGGCCGCCCCTTCCAGGGGACATCGCTGACGCACCTGGACCTCTCTGACAACCGCCAGGTGCTGTCCGGGGACCTGGCGTGGCTGCAGGACCTCGTCCTGACCCTGCGGGCGCTGTCTCTGAGGAACACCAGCCTCTCCTCCACCTCCGTGGACCTCTCTGCCTTGAACGGCCTGGTGCGCTTGGACCTCTCCGGGAACTCCTTGTCCGCGTTCCCCGCCTGGCTGGGCGCCCTGAGGCTGCGCCGCCTGGACCTGCGGGACAACTGCCTCCCGGCGCTGCCGCCGGACGTGGCGCGGCTGCCGCTGGGGAGGAGCCTGCGGGAGCTCTACCTCAGCCGAAACCCCTACAACTGCTGCACGCTGGGCTGGTGGGACGCCCTGCAGCAGGCCGAGGGGCTGCGCCTCCCCGACGGGCGGGAGGTGACCTGCAGCCACGGCTCCCGAGCGCTGAGCCCCGCCGCGCTGCCCGAGCCCGTCCTGCAGAGCTGCCGCTGGCAGACGGCCGACCTGGCGCTGCTCTACGTGGTGCTGGCTCTGCCCACCTGCCTGACGCTCCTGGTGGCCTTCGTTGTCGTCTTCCTCACGCTCAAGGAGAAGCTGCTGAAAATGGTGAAAAGCCGGTGTGGGGCGTCCAGCTCGTACTGATGGCGGAGGGAGAGGGAGGGCTCGGGAATAGTCGATGATAGCGGGTGGTCAGGAGAACAGGTGAGAGCCCCTCTGAGGCGGTCAAGATGGAAACCTGATGGATGCAGGACGGGAGGTGCTGGGAGAGCGGCCATTCCTGCCCTAATGGTACCCAAAGGGTGAGGGCCGTGTCTGGTGATGGAGCGCTGGGAATCCTCAAGGAACAAGCAGAAACCTTCAGCTGGTATTGGCGAGGGCCATCACCACACCACGACACATCAAACGTTCCTTGGCTGAAAGGACAGGTTGCCCAGAAAATCTCTGGATGCCCCATCTGTGAAGCGATCAGGGCCAGGTTGGAGTGGGCTTGGTGCAATCTTATCTAGAGGAAGGTGTCCTTGCCCATGGCAGGGGCTGTAACCAGATGGGTTTTTAAGGTCCCTTCCAACCCAGACCATTTTGGGACTCTTTTTTCTCCAGTTTTCTCCAGCACTGCTTTCTCCCCCCGACTCCTTCCACCAGTTCCTTTTATTTATTCCCACCTGTAGCCGATTCAAAATGTCCTCCAGACCTGCAACCAGCCTCCACAAAGTGCCCCAGGCTGGAGCAAACATCACCTGGGTGCTGTGCAGAAGGGTCTCTGTAGCCACAGCTTTCCACACTGCTATTGCTGGCACTGCCAAACTCACAGGCAACCCTGATCATGCACCATGTGTGTGTGCTGATAAAGACAGGCGTTGTCAGCAAGGCTAAAAGACACATTTTGGGGTGTTGTTTCTTCACTAAGTCACAGTCTGGGTTAGAAAAGCCCATTAAAAACAGCCCAAGTTGCAACAAAGGGAAATATTGGTTGAAAAGCAGGAGAGTAAATTATATCCCTCCGCGATACTTTATCATGGATTTCTATTTCTCCAGTGACTGCTGGATTAAACATACAAAGGAAACAAGAAAAATCCTTCCTCCTTGTTGTGCAAGCCTCGCTCCTGCAGGCCCGGGGGTTTCCTCCACCCAGCTCTGCTCACAGCACGCTCTGGCTCTCCCAGAGCAGCAAGCACTACCTGGGGAAGTGCTGCTCTGTTCCTCGGGGGGCACGGAGGGGAAAGGAGAAGTGATGGTGGTTTGTGCTAACTCAGAAGCCCTTCTGAGAAATGGACTGGCTTTATTCGCTGTTGGGATTTTTCCAGTGAAACGTGTTTAATGGGAACAGGGCACAGGGAAGTGTGCAGCAGTGTTGGAGTGGAAACTCTGGGGGCTTGTCCTTGCCTGGGTGTGGGTGGGTTCAGTTGGTGATGTGGGGTGTGCTGGGGGCTCAAGCTCAGTGGAGCTGTCCTAGGAGGTGATGGAGGGAGTTCCTGAGGTTGGAACGGGGCTGGGAGGATGCCAGTGATGGAGCAGCCAGGGCTGGCAGCAGGGCAAACCCCTCCCAGGCACAGGTGTGGGACTGGGGTCACGGAGGAGCCTGTCATGGTGTGGCTGTGCAAGGCTGGAAAATGGACGGGTCAGACCCTGCTAGACCAGCCATCAGCTCCACTGAGTGCAGTAAAGGCTATGCAAACCCAGCTGTCAGATCTGCCTCGGAAATTACCTCTTTCTGCCCCAATTTTAGACTGAAATAGCCAAAACCAAAGCAGGCCCCAATGGGGAATCCCTCAGCCTCTTTCAACCCTTCTTTTGCCCGCAAGCTGCACGGTGGGGGATGGCAGTGACCTATAAATACATCTCTGTGCTGTCCCCCAGCTGCAGGGTGAGCTGGTGCCCCTGTGAGCTCCCCTCTCCCTGGGGCTGGGCTCCGAGGGGGATGTGTGTCCTTCCTCACCTCTACATCCAATGCTGCCGCTCCATCTGGTGTGGGTAGTGGGGTGCAGCCACGGGAGAACACCCAGGGAGGAACTTGGGCATCTGGCACTGCCCAGGGCATGGATGAAAAGGGGGTGTTGTTAATTGTATGGAGCTGGTGGGGATACTCAACATTCCCTCATCGCGGTGCCTGGAAAGCCGTGGCTCACTGGAGCTGTGATGTGAATGGAATGTTGGGACAGCAAGAGCAGATTCCGCTTTCTGAGAGGTGGGTGTCCTTACAGAGCTGCTCTTTGCAAGGCCATGGTGGTCAGGGAAGATCCTTGGGGACTGCAGAGCCCAAGGCTCCCACCCAGCTTCAGGAACGGCCAGAGAGCAACAGGGCAGTCACCTTCGTGCTGGGAAAACCATGGAATGAGTGCTCGTTGTTTGGAGCACAATTCCAGAAAAACGGGGCTGGAAGAAGTCAGCAGGGACTGCTGAGGGTAAGTTATGCCTGCCCAACCTGCTTTCCTCTCAGGATGGAATGGATGGCTCTGCAGGCACAGGGAGAGCGGTGCATTGCCCCTGCCTCAGCAAGGCTTTGGACAGTGTCCCACAAGGTTCCTCATACCAGAGCAGGTGTCATGGTCTGAATGGGGGGACAGCCAGGCAGGTCGGGATCAGTGGGACTGAAGTGCAAGAGCTGTGGCCAGGAGGATATGCTCTACCGGGAGGCTGCTGAGGGGACTGTTTTGGGATCTGTCCCATCTCAGGTCTCTCTGCCTACCAGTAGGGCTCCGTGAAGTGCCTTCTGTCAAGTTCACAGAGGATCCCAAGCTGGGAAAAACCAGTAGGGCTCCATGCTGAAGGTCTGGGGTGGGCTGGAGGAAGGGGCCAGCAGGAACCTCCCAAGCCAGGCACTCGTTTGGCCTCACGTAGCCCTCACTGCACAGGCCAGGTGCCCTGAGCCCAGGACGAAGCTGGGGGCAGGCTGGGAGTGGAGGAGTGGTTCCCAGGGTCCCTCTCCCTCCCCAGTGGGAGATCTTTCTGTGTTATGTTGCAGTTAAGACAAGGCCTGCCAGACCCCTGCACGCCCTTTCCGCTCCTGGGAGAGCTGAGTCAGCCTTCACAGTTTTTTAACTTTGGCAAGTGAGGCCTCAGCTTTCATTTCTCTCCTGACTGAAGACCCCCTTGGCCAAGCAGGAGCTCCCTTGTGCTTTCTGGTGATGGCAAAGCACTGCAATTTAACTGACACTTGTTCCACGATTTTCACAGCAGCCTCTCGTTTTGGGGTGTAGGAGGAGAGCTCTTGCAGCTGCTCCTCCAGCCACTCCTCTTGGGTATGTCAGGCAGCAGCTTGTTGTGGCCACTCAATTTGGGATGAAGACCCATCTCACCCACAGCCAGCCCTCACAGTAAATTGTAAAATTTCCCAAATAATTCTAATCTTAGTCCTCCAGTTCTGATCTAGTAGAGACCAGCCAAGGTAGACAGCTGGATTAAAACCTTCAGTGGGATGAGTTTGTCTTACTCCAGCAGCAGCCACAGCCTTTGACCTTCTACCACTCTGTTTTGGTTTTATTTTTTTTTTTTTTTTTGATACTTTAAGCATATTCTCCCAGAACTGAGCACTTATGAGGAAGCATCATCCAGGATTGTAAGGTTCCAACCATCCCATTGCAGCAGTTTGAAATCACTGTGTTTTCAAAAGTACTTTCAAGACTAATTCATTTTCAAGATATTCATTCTCTTACATATAAGGATTCATTTTTGTGTAAGCTAAAACTGGAGATTTAAACATTGCTAGGGAAATGTGAGAGTAATATTCTCAATGCAGAGTTGATTTATCCAGAATGACTGATACATATTTAACTTCCCAGCAGACAATAATAATCACCCTATTTGTACAGTACAGCTTTAACAGTGTCTTCAGGACATGAATATTTAATGCTTCATTTTCAGCCAAAGCTGACTGAAATGTAAAAAAAATTGAAAGATTAAATAATTTAAAATTCTTTCATGTAGGAAAAGACTAAAACCAGCCAACAATTTCAGCTGCTCAGTTTCCATTTAATCAAGTCTGCCTCCTTAAACAAAGCTCGCTTAAGCCTGGGATTGCTGTGGCACCTCGGGTTCTCCAGAGCCAAGGTAGGGCAGAACATATATGATGACATTTTCTCTCTTGCTGGCCTGCTGAGATTTGTCTCTGAACTGCCCATCTTTGTCTGGACTCAGATTTCTGCATCTGACTCCATGTCCCAAGTACAGGACTCCAGCTGCTCATCCTGTGGGAACTCCACCTCAACGTTGTAAACAAAGTCGGGGTCATCCTTCTTCTTCCTGTTCTTTTCGAAGAGCTCATCCATGATGCTCTTCCTTTTGGCCAGTTCCTTGTCATCCAGTTTGTTCATATCCTCCTCTGGGTCGATGGTCTCTTCCTTCTCAAACTTTTCCAAGCTCTCAGCCAGGCTCTGTCCATCCAAATGACCCCTCAGCAAACTGTAGAGCTTCTGGAGCTGGCGCAGCGAGACCCCTTCCAGGTAGGCTTTGTGCCGAGGGTTGTTCTTCAGCTGCTCTGCAGCCCTGCTGCAGTCTGGGGAGAGCCAGCACAGGCACCTGCAGCTGCCACAAACCTCTTCCCACACACACATCTTGTCCCCAAACCCTCCCCAGGGCTCTCTGCAAACCCTCCACTGCACATTGCCTTGGGCTCCTCGGAGAGACAATGTTACCCCAATGCAGCCCCTCCCTGCACACTGCTGGGAGGGAACCTGCTGAAAGCGTGGCTGGAAGTCAAGGGGCTTCTAGCTTTCACTGTCTTTTAAAGATTTATTAGCCAATAAAATACTGACAACTTGGATGTTTACATTATTAGACCAATACTAAGAAATTTCATCTGGCAAGAACGTGACCTTTCCACACAAATCCATCCTACAGACTTCTCGTCACCTTTGCAACTACTTCTGTTCTCTCTCTATCTGAAATTCTATATCTAAACTTCTCTCTACTTAACATGTCTCTGCTCTAAGCTCGAAATCTGCATTTTTGCTTCCAGCACCTAACACTGCAAGCTTCTCCCAGGGCCTTAGATCAAACCCTGTGGTTAATTCTAAGTTCTGGCTTACAGGTCTAATGTCCTGGGATTTCCCTGCTCCTTGGATTCTGACAGTGCTGCTGCCCCATGGGCTCCTCTCCATGTGTCTGCAGGGCCCAGGCAGCAATGGATGCCCCTCACCTGAGAACCTGGAGAAGTTCCTGACAGGCATGATGCGCTGGCGAGTCTTGTCCTGGCTGTTGTTCCTGTAGATGAGGATGATGGATGGGGGCTGGAAGCAGATCCCACATTTCTGAGCACTCAAAGTCATGGTGGCTCCATCCGAGCCCCCAGCAACCCTCCCTGCGAAACAGGGAAAGGGGAAAGCAAGGGGAAGAGTGTCTCAGTGCTGTCAGGAGTTCAGCAAAATCACAGAATCCCAGAGTGCTTTGGGTCAGAATGGACCTTAAAGCCCAGAGAAATGAATTATGAAATTAAATTAGAGTAGATTTAAAAATTCAAGTCTGCTGCAGATCCTGTTTCCCAGCTCAGTGGACAGCACTGAGAGCAGCTGTCACTTTTATTTTGGAACGGTGAAAATGTGACAAATGTGAAGGTGATTTCCAACGGCCCTACACACTGCAGCAAGGCAAAGTAACACATTTTACCCCAAAAAAATCATTGTGTTTCTCCACATCAAGAAAAATCACATTAATGTTGAAAAGCTGCTTTGGGGCAGAATTGGAAACACTTCCTTCTTTGTAAAAAATCACATAGGGAAGAGTTCGAACATGCAGTAATGCCCTTAACAGTGAGAATTTCCAGTGCCAGGTCAGAGGGGATTTGGAGGAACGTGCTGCAAGGCGTCCCTGCCCAAGGCAGAGGGTGGAACGAGAGAAACTTTATGGTCCCTCTAACCCAAACCATTCCGGGATTCTAGGAAGAACAGAAACAAACGCGAGCAGCTCTTTGGATGTGCGGGAAAGGGCTCTGGGATCTCCGGGTGAGCCGGGCTGAGCCCGTCGCTGCCGGCTGCGGTTTGGGGCCGTGCCAGCGCCCTCTCCAGCCGCCGCTCCGCCGCTCCGAGCACCAAGGGCAGCGGGGCAGGGCCGAGCCGGTCCCTCCTGACCCTCCCAGCACGGGCCAGGCTGGAAGGGACAGTGGTGGTCACCTGGTGTCACCTCCCTGCTCCAGAGCCCACGGCAGGGGTTGTGTGCAGACAGCTCTGGAATATCCCCAGTGAGGGAGACCCCACAGCCTCTCTGGGGTCTGTTCAG
>VXBU01002290.1:132601-142702 GCA_013400315.1 Bombycilla garrulus
CCCCCCCGCCGCCCCAGCCCCCGCTCCCGCTCCGCCCCCGGGCCGCTCCCGCCTCCCCGCGCCGTTGTCATGGCTCCACCGGCGCCGCCGAGCTCCGCGCCGAAGGCCCCCTCCGCCGAAGGCCCCCTTCGGGCTGCCCACACCAACGCCTGCGGGACACGGCGCCGCGGAGGAAAGGGAGGGCGGGTCTCACGCAGTCAGGCGGCGCTGCGGGCAGCCCGCGCGGGGCGGTGAGGAGCGGGCCGCCATGGCGGGCGGGGTGCGGNAGCATTCAGGGAGACCTCAGAGCCCCTGCCAGTGCCTAAAGGGGCTCCAGGAGAGCTGGAGGGGGACTGGGGACAAGGGATGGAGAGACAGGACACAGGGAATGGCTGCACGCTGCCAGAGGGCCGCGTTAGGTGGGATATCGGGACGGAATTGTTCCCTGTGAGGGTGGTGGGGCTCTGGCACAGGGAGCCCGGAGCAGCTGTGGCTGGGAGTGTTCACGGCCGGACCTGGAGCACCCTGGTGTCGGGGAGCATGTCCCTGCCAAAGCAGAGGGGTGGAACAAGAACAAGGGCTGTGAGGTCTCTTCCGACCCCAGCCATCTGTAACTCTGGATTTGGGAAGCAAGGCTCGGCCAGTGAACCAAGAAACCTCCTCTGCTCATTAAACAGATCCTGCTTCCCTTCTGGGAGAGGGTTTGCAGGCGAGGCCTTCATGAGTTACAAAAGTTCGCTGGCTGAAGCCGACAGCCCCTGTGATCGCTGTGCCGTCTCACTGTTGGCTCTGTGTCACCTTAGATGTGCAGGCAGCCTGTCGGGACAGCAGTGTCAGCCAGGAGCTCCTGAAGGAGGGCTTTCACAGGTGAGTCCTCCCGTTGCCCTCTCTCAGAATAACGTGCCACGGCGTTTTCTGTGCGAAGTGTGGGAGTCCAGCACGCAGGAATATCTCCTGTGCGTGTCCTGACAGGTTTTATTCCTCAAAGAAGCTTTTAGTCTTTGGCCATGGAAAAAGCTTCCAGGACTTTGTGAGGATTTGAGTTTTTCTCACATAGTAGATAATATTATAGTTTATCACAGGGTGAAAATGTAGGTTTTGGTTTTTAGTATGGAAGGGAGATGAAAGACAAGATGGAGGATTTTAGGTGTTAACTTAGTCTTCTTTCTTCTTCATCTACTCCATTTTCTGCAGTTTTGGTAGCACAGTGATTGGTTAGACGAAGTCACAATGCAGATGTTATGGGGCTGACAAATAATTATTAATTGGTAGAAAAGTAAAAACATACTACTAAGCTTCTGTTCCTTTCGTGTGCAGTTGTATCAACTCCCTGGGCATGTGTCAGGAATGCACAAACAGGATCAAGGGATTAAGCAGGAAAATAGGAGGCCCCTTCCTAAAACTTTTGGTGGTTTTGAAACATTAACAAAGAAGCGAAACTTCCTTTTGGCTGTGGAGCTGAGGTGAAGAAGGCTGGGCAGGGCAGAATTGATTGCACACAGTGTGAGAGCTGCCTCTCGTCCTACCTGAGAAATGTCTCTCGGGGGTTTTGTGCCGGTTTTTGAAGCGTGGGTGTAAATTCTTTGTTCGAAGGGACCTGCTGGTGCGGGTGGAGCTCGGCGAGGATGCAGGAGGATGTGCGGTGGCAGCTCGGGTGTTCCTGCCGCCGGGAATCTTCGTGGATCCCTACGAGCTGGCAAGGCTGCGGCGGCACAATCTGACCAAGGTAAGCGAGGCAGGCAGGGACTCGGGGAGCTGGAATCTCTGCTCGTTATCTGCTGATTTTCTGCTCGTTATCTGGTGTTGGGCTGAGAGAGGCTGGACTGAGAGGTGTTCTAAAGGATGGATTTACTGCGCAGTCAGTAGCACTGAAGGTGTTACTGTAACACCATCGTCAGAGGCTGAGCAAATTCTAGTTACAAAGCTTTTTAAGCATTTCTTAGCCAATTAACTATTTCCACGAAGCTTGCTAACAACTTCACACCAATTAATTTTACTTTATTTTATATTATTATTATTATTTTACTTCATGGATCTTTAGTGTGGCCAGCTGCTGTCTTTGATGTTCAAAAGTGCCACAGTAGTGTAGAGATTCAGAAATTAGACTCATTTATGTAATAAAATAATCTGTTGTTGTTGTAATACATGTGCTTTCATATATTTAAGATACCTGCAGACCACTGGAACATCTGTAGCTCTTGTCCATAAATATTTTGCAGCTTTCTGTATCCATGAAAAATCAAATAGTTGTTCAATTGATGCAATGCATCTTTTCTTATCCAATCCTATAATTCTACACAAACTTATATTGATGCATCTTAAACTTCTCACCAACTCTCTAACAAGTTCTATTGCTAAACTTTAACACCTACTTTCTTACTTAACATACTTTTTCATTAACATAAGGCATATTTTTGCTTGCTTAAGCATATTTCTACTCGAGCTATAAATCCACATTTTACTTTTTGTCTGTGTAAACTTCTATTGCAGCTTTCCAAGCGTTTTTCAAGGTCTCATGTCAAACACTGTACCCATCTCTGTCTCTGAGCCTGCATACACAGGGCTCTGAGAGTTTTCTCTGCTTCCAATTCCAGCAATCTAGCTCGTTGAGCCAAGGTGATTAATTCCTGGAAGGAGGTGCCAAACAGTGTAATCTTCATGGTGTCTCCTCCTGTCTCAGCTCTCTGGGCAATCTCTGGCCCTGTGCTGCTGATATTTTCAGGAACAGGTGATGCACCAGGGAGCTGCTGTGCTAAAAGGGCCTCAGGCTCAGAAGGTGGAAGGGAAACCCCCAAAGAGGTGCAGGTGAGCTCTAAGTCAGTGCTGTGTGTTTGGACTGAGCAGCTTCCCAGATTCATTTTAATCCCAGCTTTCTGTGCTACTTTCCAGTCTTTGCTTCACATTGGAGAGATAAAAGCTGTGGCTTTTATCTGCCTAGGTGCTTAGTTTGTGTAAAACATGGATGCCAAGGCTGTGGGCAGCTCCTGCCCTTGGCATGCCTGAGGTGCAGGCCTGGCCTGCTGACACCTCACAGGAGATATTCCTGTGTCCTGGATTCTCACATCTGTAGGCGCAGTGACACTGTCAACTTTTCACACTCATTGAAAACAGTCTTGCAAAGACATTTTGAAACAGCTTAAGGCTAGAATTCCCAACTTGATCTTTTGATCCCTCTTGATTCTCAACTTTTGTGACCACAAAATCAAGCACCATGTTAGAATGAGGGAAATGATTTTCCGATTTCCATCACAACCACACCTGTACCTCTCCCTGCTTGCAGGCAGTGTTATTTCCTGATGGTGTTGACCTGGAGGCTCCTGAGTACTTGGCCAGGGGCCTGGTGCTGCTGCTGTTCCTGGAGCCAGAGCCGCGCTGCTCCCGCTGTTTCCGCGCCACCGTGCCCGTGCACGCGCGCTACCACCGGCCCGCCCAGGGCACAGAGGAGGCCTTGGTTGTTCTGGAGAGCCCAGAGGTGCTGCTCTGCTGCTGCCACGGTGAGATTCTCATTCTCTTGGGCAATCCCGAGCTTGGGATGTGCTTGTGGCCGAGATGGAGCTCGTGATGGTTGTATGAATGTAAGCGGAAGGCGTGGCCCTGATAAAGACCTCGTTGTCTTCCTCACTGAGTGCTGCTGCCTGGCTAAAAGCAGGGGTTGTCAGACACTGCTCTGTGTTGTCTGCTGCCATTGTCCCCCTGTGCTGCTTGCTCTCTTCCAGCTGGGAGACATAGCAGTTGTCATGATCTGTGTTTGTCAGGATCCCAGCAGGGCCTGGTTTGCCACAGGCCCCCTGCTCTGACTGTTTTCCCCTTGGCAGCTGCAGCTACTAATACTACAGTATTCAGTAGCCACTGTCACCTATTTAGAGTACTCAAAGTATTCAGATGGCTTCTAACACTTGTTGCTGCATTCCTTTTATAAAAGGAGGAATGCAGGAAATTGTGCCTGACATTTGGAATGGTTGTAGTCTCAAACTTGGATGAAATAAGAACCTGATATCCTCTACAATTAATATGTGAACAACAAAATCCTGTATTTTTGTCACAAATTTGGTGTCCCTTAACAAAGTCATTCCTGCCAAGTCAAGTACATTAATGATTTTTGACACCTTTTTCTTTACTTGTGCATCATTTGAGCAGTGATTCTCTGGGATAAGCATAAAGACAGGCAGGGCTACCCAGTCACTTAAAAAAAGGGTTAAATCTGGGTTTCTGCCACGTGAGCAGGAAAATATTTCTTATTAATGATTAATGGGAAAGGATTTAAGGTATTAGAAGGGAGATCTTTTATGTGCTGACAGGAGGCCAAGAAGAGAAATGGCCTTACTTATTTTGGGGACTTAATTATTTTGGGGGTTTACTTATTTTGGGGAAAATTCTAACTACATAGCTAAAGTTGAGGGTCTGCAGACTAACCAGGAATTCTTTGCCCTGTTAAGTACAGAAGGGCCAAGATACCACACAGGTGAGATTCTTCCCTTTCAGGAAGGGAGGAGCTGTAAATTTCACAGCAAGGACTGCCCAGCATCACTTTGCCCATGCAGAGGCATTTCACCGCTTGGCTCCCAGGGACCAGATTCTGTTGAGCTGTTGTGGGGGAGAAGATCTCTTATTTGGGAAAAAAAAAACTTGCAGGCCAGCTTGCTTATCCTGCCTGGCTCCTGGTGATGCAGGAGTGGCTTCCCTAGGTCACCTGTCTGCAGAGTGCTGGGAACCTGCTGACGTGGACGCTCCCTGCTCATCTGACACCACCGGTCCCTGTCAGTGGCACAGCATGAAACACAGACCTGTGAGTTCTCCCTCTGGTTCTTTTTGACAACTGCTGCCTTTTTTTCTGTGATTAACACCTTTCATAAGCACAGGAATTAATCATTGAAGGACTAGCTGGGTGGCTCTCCCTTTGTCAGGTTCCTTTCTTCCTTTCTGGATTGCTTTTAGTGGGGGTCATCCTGCTCTTCTGGTCCTCTAGCGTGGCTGCTCTCCTGACCTTTTTTTTTTTTTTTTTCCTAGATGATTTTTTCCTAGTTTACTTGGAATCCCAGGATATAATTGGCACTGGTCAAATTAATAAAGGTCTTTACAATGTTGGTGCTTCAGAGGAGTAGCAAGGTGGAAGATGATGATCTAAGTAAAGTAATTGTAAAACTGCAAAGATTTAAGGAGCAGCATACTAGGAAAGGGCCACTTATATTTGCTTGGTTGTTACCTGGTTGGATAAGTGTTCAGGAAAAGGTGAAGTTTCTTATTGTGCTCAAAACTAAGGAAAGTTGGATCTTTAGTGTGGCCAACAACTCTCTGATGTTCAAGAGTGCCACAGTAGTGTAGAGATCCAGAAATTAGACTAATATATATAATAAAATAATCTGTTGTTGTTGTGACATATGTGCCTTCCTGTATATAAGATACCTGCAGACTGCTGGGACATCTCTTGTCCATAAATGAAATGAAAGCTCATTTTGCAGCTTTCTGGATCTATGAAAAACCAAACAGTTGTTCACTTAGGAGAAATCTGTCTCCTTAGTGATCTGAGCTCACCTTGGGAGCTGCTCTCCATGCAGCATTCCCTACATACCCTCAGTGGCTGGAGTAGGAGCAGAGATACAGGGTACAGATGGCAGCAGATCCATTTCCTGAGCTGTGCAGTGCAGCAGCGAATTAAAGGGGATGTCCCATCCTGGTTCTGATATTAAATCTCAGGAGAAGCTTTAGCCATAGGCTAATTAAATCAGGGTCTGGTTCTTAATCCTCTCTGTTGCAGTCAGAAAGAAAGAGCTGGTCAAATGCATGTTATATATTTCTTTTTCTTTGTAGGCATATGAGGAATCGATGCTGAGGGTTCCTGTGGGGCTCAGGGAGCACAAGTCCCTGGTGTGTGCCCTGACTGTGCTCACCACAGGGCTCTGCTCTGGCCTGATCCTCGCTGCTGCCTGCAAGTACGGACACTTCTCATGGTGACCTGAGGAAATGTGCCATGTCTGACCTCCATCCAGCAAAACTAGCTGGATATTGCACTGCATTCCTGAATCCTACTCTACTGGATGCTACTCTACTATTATTTATATCTTAGGGGGTGCAGGGGTCCCATAATGGGTTATAGTTCTTTGGTTCATAATGCTTACAAATTTCTTCCACAGCCCAGAAGACATTTTGGGTGTGCTGTCAATATCCCAAACAGATGGAGAATAGGAAGAAGCCTCAAAAAGCTAAAAGCACTGCTGTGGGCAATGAGGCAACAGTCAGGAGTGGGTTTGGGGCTCCTATTCCCTCCTCCTGGCCCAGAGCCTGCTACCATACAGTGCTACCTCTCAACAAACACCTCAGAGGTGTTTGTATTTCTTGACTCAGGGATTGGTTATTAAGGGTATGAAAAACATTATCAAGTCATTAAAATTTCTCAATTTTAAGCTTGCCCTGCTGGTGGGTTATGTATGAATTTGTGAAGAGACATTCTGTGTCCACCTAAGACACGTCAATAATCTCTCCCGTCCTAATAACTGTGAGGGATTGGCTGCTCTTGGCCAAATTAGAATCACAGAGTCATTAAGGTTGGAAAGCCCTCTGAGATAATTGAGTCCAACCATCCCCCTCAGTGCTGCCAAATGTCCCCAAGTGCCACATCCACACACCTGTTAAATCCCTCCAGGGATGGGAACTCCACCACTGCCCTGGACAGCCCTTCCCAAGAAGAACCTTTCCCAATATCCAGCCTGAATCTCCCCTGGCACAGCTTGAGGCTGTTTCCTCTTGTCCTGTCCCTTGTTTCCTGGGAGGAGAGCCCAATCCTCACCTGGCTCCACTTCCTGTCAGGAGTTGTGGAGAGAGAAGATTCCCCCGAGCCTCCTTTTCTCCAGGCTGGACAATTGGTCAGAATTGAAAGAGTTTAGAAAATTTGAAGAAATTTCACCCTATTTCATGAGTGGAAAGAGACCCTTGGGAAGTGAGGGACAGGATAGTGACTAGAAGCAAATATTTAGAAGATCTACGTTCAGTTTCCAGGACAGTTGATAAATAGAAGGAAATGGAGAGGAAATTAGCAAACGGAAAAGCCGAGAGGCTCCGGAGCAGCAGAGCTCGGGTGCCGTCTCCAGCTGTCAGTAGGTGGCACTGGGAGCTCACGGTAACCCCCGTGTGGAGAAAACAGACTTTACTTCCGATGAACCTCGAGTAAATTAGTCAAAGCAGGTAATCTGGGTGAGTGTGTCTATGTGTGGGAGGGTGTGAAAATTCCTTTCAAGGAATTTTTTTCTAGGGCTTGGTGTGCAGCTTTTCATTCACGTCTGGCTGTAACCTCAGTGTCCCTTGGGCGTCTTTCTCTGCTGGAATTCAGCAGAGTGGATTCTTTGTGATTACTTCCATGGTTGGAAACAGTCAAAGAGATTTGGGCTATTCAACCCTGTCAGCACTGAGACCAGCACTGTATCACTGATCTTTAATTCCCAGAGCTGAGTTTGTTCCTGTGCTCTGCCTTACGTAGGTGATTCAGTGTTGTAGCCTGACCCTTGGAATGGCAACATCCCAGATTGCCAGAGCTGAGGGACACTGCCTCTTTTTTAACACCAGTTGAAAATCACAGGTTGAATCCCTCAGCTAAATCAATCTCCCTGAGAAAACCTGGGGAAAGGGAATGGGAATGTCCTCTGGGCAAACGAGAAAAAAAATATTGCAGGTGGAAAAAAAAATGTAAGTAAAATATCTATCAAGATTGTCATCAATCACCTGTTCAACTGAACCTATGTAATTGATTCTGATTAATGTAAAATATGAGAGGAATGGCAGAGCTTCAAAAGGGGTGGGTTTTGTTGTAACAAATATTTGCTGTTTTTTAAATCCACGATGTTTGTATTATAAATATAGCAGACACATTTTTCCTTACTGTAAATAAGCTGTAAATAAGTCTGATAAACATAGCAGTGTTAGTTACAAAGGAATTTGCCAGTGAATCTCTCTCAGAGCAGAAACTGCTGCCACTAAGCCAGCACAGAATTTAGCAGGTGTGCCACGCAGAAGGATTCAAGTGCTAGCTGCAGAGAGATCACAGAGATCAGAGGAGGAACTGTAAGGCCTGTGCAAAAATTCTGGCAGTTTTGGAGACAGGAATGAGGTGTTTAGGAGTAAGAAACACAAGGGTTGGACACAAACATCCCCATCCTTAATATGTGTAAGGACTGAAATCAGAGCAGGGAAAGAAAAGGGGATGGGGTGATGAAGGCCGTGTTGGGAATGAGGGCTTTCTGAATCACAGTGAAGTGGGTATAACAAAAAAAACCCCAAAAACCGAAAAACAAAACCAAAGAAAAAAAACCACCTGGTTTATTTAAAAAGTTCTGCCTGGGGAGGGAGACAGAATGGTGGGAGGGGAGTTGGGATTCTGCAAAGTGAATTTGCAGAAGTGCCACAGCCATGGAGTAGCAGAAGGCAGCACAGAGCTCGAAAAGCCCAGAAGAAAACCCACCAAAGGCACAGAGTCTGCTGTACATTTTAAATGTTCCATCAGTTTACTGAATTTGTATGCACTTCTTCCCCTGGGCCCGGAAAGGAGCTAAAGTATAATTCTTTACCAATAGCCAAACAGGTATTAAAAGTAGGAAACTGAAGTTTTTCATAAAGTAGGCTCGTGGAAGTCTGTCCTGTCCCGTCTTGTTCTGGGCTGGGGATGCAAGGCCGAGGCAGCATGGAGAAGTGAGCAGGGATGGGGAGAAAAGCCCAGGGAAGAGAGAAGCCACAAACCTGCTGAGGGATCTCCAGGGGCGCTGCAGAGGTGAATGAGCAGTGCCTGAGCTGAGTCACAGAGGGAAAGCAGCAAACGTGGAAAGAGAAGTGAAAGGATGGCTGTGCCCACAGGGGATCGGAGTAGATTCATCTCAGCGCCACTTGGGAATGCTCAGCTTCTGTTCACAGAAAATGGTCACACAAAATCTGCAGGGACAAGGGCTCTGTGGAGAGTGAGGGAGCAGACAGCCAACAGGTGGAAATTCCTCCTGTTGTGGTAGAAATTTCCAGCCACAAGCTGGAGATGTGGATGTGCCTGGACGAGCACGAATTATTGAGGTGTCTGTGGATCCTCTCTCCCAAGAGCTGCCTGGTGTGTGGGTACTGCTCCTTCCAAAAGAAAAATCAGATGTTGCTTCAAACCTGGGCAGACACAGGAAGTGAGAGCCAACCCCCAGGGCAGCTGGGAGCTTGGAGAAATCGTGGAAGCTGAAATGGATCACAGGAATTTTGGGGGAGAAGCCTTGAGGGCACGTCTGGATTTCTTGGAGGCTGTGTGTCCAGCTGGGGCCTGGTACCCCTGGAAGTGGCAGCACATGGAGCTGCTCTGTGTCCTGCTGCTGCCACCAGTGACGTGACCCCGGTGTCAGGGGGTCTGAGAAGGAGGTGAAGGGTTGGTGGGAGGAGGGTTCACGTGTTCTCAGCTGAAGATCTGAAGATGCTGTATCTTGAAGATACAAAATGAGCCCCTTTCAGTGTGAGGGGGAGAGAGAGCCAAGCACAGAGAAGCTGTGGCTGCCCCTTGGAGTGTCCAAAGCCAGGATGGACAGGGCTTGGAGCAACCTGGGACAGTGGAAGGTGTCCCTGCCCTCATGGGGTGGGCTTTAAGATCTCTTCCAACCCAAACCATTCCAGGATTCCATGGAGCCCCAGGTGTTCTGATACCTCCACACTGCTGGGGAAGGGTGGGGATCCCTCTGGAGCAGTCCCTCAGACACAGCAGGGAGCCCCCGTGTGGGGCCAAACCTCGCAGAACAAAGCACCGAGGAAATAAACTCAAATTTTAGTACCGCGAGATGGAAGCAAGGGTGGAGGAGACGCAATTTACATGGATGGTAGATTTGATGCTGGATTTTTTAGGATGGTTGACTTTACCCCCTGCAGCTGGTTCTTGTCCACAGCCAGGGAGACATAAGTGCTCCAAACAGCCCAGAAAAAGAGAAATTTTTATATATTATATTTTACATCTTTTATATATAATACACATTTTTATATACAACATATACAATAAAAATATATACTTTACATATGGTATGATAAATGCTATTTATAATATGTTTAATATGTTTGATATAATAAATGTTGCAACATATATTATGTGTAATATATTATGCATAACATCAATAGGTAGAAAAT
>VXBU01002290.1:143473-191500 GCA_013400315.1 Bombycilla garrulus
GGGGCAGCGCGGCTTTCGTGGGCTGCTGCGGGAAAGCCGCGCTCCGGGCCCGGGGCTGTCAGAGCCCCGGCTGTTGGCGGGCCCGTCTGTCCGTCCCTGTGAAAGCTGCTGCTCCGGGGGCCCCGCACCCGCCTGGTTCTACAGCTTGTTTCTGTGGCTGCTTTTTGGGTTTATCCCGTGAAAGCCGAACTGAATGAGTTAGAATCGCAGAAATGCAGGATGGGTGGTGTTGGAAGGGACCTTAAAGCCCAGCCGGTCCCACCCCTGCCGTGGCAGGGACACCTTCCAGGGACCAGGGTGCTCGTAGCCCTGTCCAACCTGGCTTTGGACGCTTTCTGGGCAACCTGTGCCAGGGCCTCACCTCCCTCACAGCGAACAATTTATTACTAATATCTGATCTAAACGTACTCTTGGTAGGTTAAGGGCAGTGGGGAGCCAGGAGAGTAAAGCTGGATCTAGCCTGGTCCATGTGGCAACTGCCCAAAGGCTGATTTGGGAGCAGAGAGTTCATCAGCTGCTTTCGAGGAGCAAGGCTGTGCTCTGCTGTAGCCAAAATAAACCAGTTCACGGGCTGCCCTCCGGCCAGTGGTGTCTGGATGTGTGATATAAACATTGCTTTGGAGGTCCTGCAGTAATACCAGGGTTAGGTGCAATTCAGACATGGCATATTGTCAACTTTTTTTGTTGTTTATGTCTTTCCCTGGTTTTGCCTTTTTTTTTGGTGGGTTTTTTATACTTCAAAAAGCAGTGCCCACTCTAGAGAGCCTGGGATTTGCTTTGCAGTTGGAGTGTCCTCATAATGTGAGTCCTAGGGTGGTATCTCCCTAAAAAAACAAGGATCAGCTACTTTGTGCTTCAGTTTGTTCATTTTAGAGACAAAAGTAATTAAACTTACAGGGATATTGTGGAGGCAGGTTAAAGCACATGTTAGCAGGGGACTGGTTGGTCATTACAGAAATAAAATAGAAGGAAAGCATAAATACAAAATGCAAAGTTGTTGTTTTACGAATTTTTGGGTAGAATCTCTGAGATAGTAGGAGTGCTTTAAACAAAGTGCTCTGGGTAATGTATTTTAGAGGCAGGAAAAACCTCACTCTAAAGTTCACTGGTTGGATATTGCAGTTCTGGAGGCCAGAACAGAAATGCTCCAGGGAGAGTAACTTGGGTTTTCTGTGCTGAGTTGCATATGGAATTTGGCTCATCTTTGTAGAGAGGTGGTTGTTAAAACAAAAATACCAGGCTGTTGACTGTGGAATATTGGCTCTGTCTGTATATTTTGCACTTTTTATCACCCTGCAGCCTATTCAATGCATCTGAAGCTTGTGCTCTGCTGGGCAGCTGCTTGCCAGAGGCTGATTTACTGGGATGAAACTTGTGCTGGGATACAGCTTGGAACTTTGGCCGACAGTGGGAGTTTATTCCCGGAGGCACCTGCTCGTGCTCCCTCTCGGGGGAGGTGGGTGGATGCATCAGCCACCTAAGGCAGCGCCAATCTCGGGCACATTTGAAATTAATACCCTTTAAAAATCCCAGGTGTCCTTGTTGGTCAATATTTTAGTTGTGTTTAAAAGGGGGAAATGATTCAAGCACTTTTGGTTTCACGATAACTTCAGAATTAAGGGTATTGGTTGATGCTGCAGATTTTGTTCTTGTGACAAGAAAAGCCTTAGGGACCCCAGTCTAGGTCTGTGTGTTATTAGTAGGATACTTCTGCTTCAGAGCCCTCACATCTGTCTTGGGTTGGTTTTGTTTGGGTTTTCCCCCCGTTTATCTGTTCTGTGCACGAGGAGGTTTCTGGGCTCTGAGGTTTGTGCCAGTATTTTGTCGTTCCTCACAGCACACTCACCCATAGTTACGGACGTGTCTGTGAAGCAGCTCTTTGTTCTGCGAACAACCCCGAGTCACAGAGGCTGCTCGGAGCGGCCCGGCCCAGGGACAGCTCCAGGTCCTGGCTCCCACATCAGGACACGGCTCGGGGAGGCAGCTGAGTCTCCAGAGCATCCCTGGGGACGTGGAAGCACAGCCCTGGTGATGGGGAGAGCGAGGGGCAGGAGGGGCCGTGAGCCGGCAGGATTGATTCCACTCATCCTGCTGGCTGCTGGGAAAAGCAGCAAGGTGGCTGTGGAGCTTTCCCTTCTTTTCCTAGAAACGTGATCAAAGCAAGGGCGCTCCTTCAGCAAGGCTGTGCCGTGCTCCGTTCTCAGTTTCCACGCAGGCACCTCCCTCCTGCTCTGAATCAGAGCGGTTTTTGTGCCTGTCGGGGACCGAACCTTTTCGCAGGTGCCCTGGACAGCTGCCAGTTGACCTCCCAGCGACAACCAGCCAGCTGGCTGCCAGGCTGGGCTGCCGGGCCGGCTCCAAGGAGAGGTGAAAGTCCAATTAATGCCGCGCTGGATTGGTTCTGCCTCTTGGCGAGGGCAGTTCGAGCAGGAAGGCACCGTGCAGGAGGCAGCATCTCCTTCCTGCCAGCTCTGAGGAGTCCAGAGCGTTCACCTGGGGGCAAAGGACAAGAAACCCTCTGGGCAGGGCTCATTTCAGCAAGGAAACGGCGCAGCGTTCCCTGGAGACCTCAGGATTCTTATCGTACTGTGCTTTCCTGCGTCTTGAGCTTGATAAGACTTTTGAAAGCTCTAATTTGCATTTAAATGCAGGTGGTAAGAGGTGGTAGACTTTTAAGGTGAAAGGAAATCTCCTAGTGACCCACCAGGAATGAAATACAAATGGAGCTCAGCGTTTAGTTCAAGCCTTCACTCTTCCGAGTTTGTGAGAGCTCAGAGCACAGTTTTACCTAAAGCTGTGAAAGTTGTTTCCTTTAAAGGGAAAGTACACACTTCAGTGTTTGTATTTTGACTGGTGTAGTGGGCAGTGTCTGTCACTGAGAGCTGGAAATGCTGGTTTTGGTCTTACTTCTCTACCTGACTTGCCTTTTTTTTTTTTTAAAGTGGATCGTTCTTAATCTTTTCTCAGCTTCTTTCTGTTTTCCCAGCTGGAAATGGGGATTAACCAGGCTTTGAAAATGTCTCACCTGGCAGGCAGCGATGTAAGTGCTAAAAAGATGACTTAAAACTGAGTTTCAGTTTTTCTGTAGAGATAAATTTCGATTAGATACGTTGTGAATTCATAGTAGGAATTCCTCATGCTCTCTAAAGGCTACAGTACATTGGAATGCTCCAAAAATTGGCGAGGCAGCTCTTTCCCTTCAGGCAAAGCAAGCGGATTTTGAAATTCTCAAATGGATGATATATCTAATTCCTGTTTGTGAAGTTGAAAATGATTTTAAAAATCTTTACTTCAGCTGCTAATGATGTATTGATACTTAAAATTGTTTGAATGAATACATTTTACTAGGGAAATACAGTATTTTTAATACATGGAAATACTGGGGGCTTTGTATAATCCGTAGGTCACTGTTTCCCAAAAGATCTGAGCCCAGCACTGGTGTTGCTGTAGCCCAAAGTCGGGGCTGTTCTCTCAGCTAATTAGCAAAAGTTATTTTATATCTTGAAAGGAGTTATTTTGATAAGACAGGTTTAATTATTTTCAATTCTGTAGTTTGATTTAACACAGAAGCAGCTGTAGGAAGGAGCCAACATATCGGGGCAGGGGTGAGTGTGATTTAAGTGGTGGTCAGTGTTAAGAGAGGGATTTAACATCATGTGAATCAGAGTGAGGGCAGCTGGCAGGTGTAGTAAGGAATGGAAACACACCGAAAAGTTTTTCCTGTTCAACTTCTACTTTTTTTTTTTCCCCCCATAAAGTTTTTTGCTTCCTGTTTAGGTGCTGGATGTTTGACTCAGTGTGTACCCACTGTCAGCTTTCCCACAGCTTCTTTAACGAGTAAAATTAGAGTTATCTGATAGTGTGGGTTTATTTTAGGAATGGGATGTTTTCTACTCTACTATGCAGTAGTTTTTCATTTACAGTCATTTTAGAACTGCTTTAGCTAGCAGAGGTATCTCCTGCACAAGGGCAAGAGAAAGCTGCTTCTGGAAGATGGTTTTTAAAGTCAAACTCTTTGGATATTTAAAGTCTTTGAATATTTAACCCATTTCCTTTTGAAAAGGTCTCTGGTAAAGTGAGAACCTGGAAGAAGGAAGTATCTTTCCCCTACAGCAAAAGGCTGTTTAAAGGGATCTGGGGATTTGGGCTCCAGGCAGGACCTGGCTGGGCAGATTTTTGTGGAAATAGCTCATTGGCAGGGGCTTCAGCTTGTGAATTATCTGTTTTATGGTGAAAAATAACCAGTTGTTTAGTAAGTTACGTTAATCTTTGAAAGTGAGCTACTTGTAAAATTCCAAACCATTACTTAAAAGGTGAACTTGTTGATTTATACTTGTGTTAAATAAGCTGAGTGCTTGAGATTTTACCAGGACATTAAATCCACCTGCTGGCATTAATTTCAACAAAAATACGTGACCATGAAGTTGTTACTTGAGGCCACCTGGGCGAGTGGCACCTGCCCCAGTTTGGGTTTTACCCTCCCGTGGCCCCAAACCAGTTATTCCAGTGATCCCAAAGTCCCTGCGTGTGGGGATCCACGTCAGGGAACGGGCTGCTGGGAAAGGAATCCCTAATATTAAACTTTCATCCCGATGTTAAATTTGGCTTGGCAGTGTTGCTGAGTGATCCCACGCTAATGGTTTGTAACAAGCTGGGAGTGTGTCTGGCTTTCTGCTCCTCCTGCCTTTTTCACGGTGTTTGCTGAGCTTTTGGGAATGCTGCCTCAGATCAAGCACAAAAAAATGAACGGGATCTCACAAAACACCGCCGTCGTTTTCTGTGGCGTAGCAAATAGGTCTCTGATGTTCTTAAAGGATTTTTGGCTTTGAAACAGCCTTTTATTTTCCATGTGTGAAATGCTAGCTGTCACTACTATAAAAATAAATTATGTGAAATCTTTGATTTGTCAGAGCTAGGGCATTATCACCAAGTGTGAAATATTTTCTGCTTCTACCCCTTAGTGGAAAAAGCAAAGAGAAGAGTGAAATCTGTGATTTTCGAAGCTGTTTAGCAACAAGAACAGTTAATTTTAATCTGATGCCAACGTGCTAAGGCTCTTTGATACCAGTGCCCAAGCTTAGGAAGTAATTCTTTGTGGTAAAGAGAGCCTTGACTGCTGCAGCCAGGAAGTTCAGGCAAGTACCTCCTCCTGATTTTTGGGATGAGGCTATTTTGCAGTAACCAAAGTATGTGTTGGCTGAGGACTCATTGCTTTTGTGACTGCTGCATTTTCTTTTCAGCCCTTTTGGGCCTATTTACAGGGATTTTTTATATATATATATACATATACACACGTTTATTTTTTAGAGGCAATTGGCATTGAAATTTTTAGATGTAGATAATTTTCCCAGCTAGCTGCTGGAAATGAAAAATAAAAATTCAGGATAGCTCAGTAGAGCTGGTCTGGGTGGTTTCTTCACAAGCAGGGCTGTGTGTTTTAATGTGTGGTTGCGATGTATTTTATTTCCTTGTTCATTAATAATGATTCCATTGTAAAATATTTTACCTCTGTGAGGCATAATTCTCATTCTCCTTGGCTTGTTGTGTGCATGCTGGAAAGTCTTTTTGCAGCGCAAGGAAATGTACTCAAATCTTGGTGTACCTGGAAGGAGTTTTGCTGTGGAAGAAGTTAAGACTTCTGATGAACCTATACATCCACATTGATCTGACTAGAACCTGGAGCATCTCATATATTAAAGTTTTAGTGTCTTAAAAAAATTAGAAAGTTTATTAGGGAATGAACTGAAAGAATGAAGGATAAGGGAAAATACTGAGATGAAATTATTTTTGATTCTATTTAATTCGTGGTAGTGATGACTGTTACTCCTGCAAAACAAAATTTTTACAAACACCGTCAAGATTTAAATGTTTTGGGTTTTTTTGGTAGGTTTTTTTTTTTTTTTTCATTCCCTCATTGCTGCTAAGAGATACTTGTCAGACACATGTCAGACACCGAGTTTTATCTTGTAACACTTTGGGCAGGGCTCTTTGGAGCTATTGCTTGCTCTGGGATCGAAGATCTTAGGCCCTAAATCTTTGGCAGCACCTTTTTGCCTGCTCGCGATTGGCAAAGGGACTGGATGCACTTTACTTCCTCAGCAATTCCAAAGCCCATGGACCAGAGCAAGATGCCAGCTTTCTAAATTTAAACACATCTGAACTGGAGAAATCTTTGTTTCGAGGATCTTGGTCAAGATTTGAAGTAGGTGTGACTTTGATTCCACACTGCTCTGCCTAACACAGGACTGGAGATCCTGTGCTCCTGGAGCAGCTTTTGCTGCCCAGCCCTCAAAGGTTTTGTCAAATAACTTGTCAGTGATCCTCAGCACTTGGGGGCTTTATTATTCCTTTCTCTTGGTCATGTTTTTAATTTCCTAAATGAGATGAGGATGCCCTCAGTGCTTTTTTTTAATTTTTGTTTCTCACACACACCTGGTTGTAGAATCCCAGCCTGGTTTGGGTTGGAAGGGACCTTAAAGCCCATCCAGTCCCAGCCCCTGCCACATTCAGGGACACCTCCCACTGTCCCAGGTTGCTCCCAGCCCTGTCCAGCCTGGCCTGGAACACTTCCACAGCTGGTTGGCAGTGGGTGATGGGCAATTTCCCAGCGAGCAGCGTGGCAAGGGGCTGCTCAGACTGATATTCTGTGGGCTCTGTCTTTGCTGCCAAGTTTAATAGAGTAATCTTTATCTCTCTTTTACTCTATTGAAATGGCTTGCTGAAATTTGCTTCCTGTTTCTTAACAATTGAAAGGACCTGAGAAAATTTTCCTTTAGATGACAAACTCTTGGAAAGCTGAGCACTTCTAGAGGTATGGCCGTGTTCCATAGTTACAATAAAATTTATGAAGAGAATGATTTTTTTTTTTAATTAAAAAACATATGCATTTGGATTTTCCTAAACATAAAAGTGTAAGATTTCCATGCTCATTTGTTGCAGCAGAAATGTTTTGTGCCTTTGTTTCTGTGTTCACTCTTGCTCATAGGAGCTACGGGTATTGTGAATAAAAAAAGAGGAAGATTTGGAAGGCATCAGGTTGTTGTGCAGGGTGATGTGAGCTGCCCGATGTGGTGACTGCAGTGTCATTGTGGTGGATAGCAGCTTAGTGGGAGGACTCTGTTAAATGGGATTTTGGAGCTGGAATATGGCCCAGGGTTTGCTTGGGCTGCTGTTTGTGTTCTTCTGGCTGAAGGAATGGATTATTAGTGCTGCCTCCTCTCACCCTCGTGTGATGAGGGCTCCGTGAGGCTGGAGGTGAAGGCAGTGCTGTCATTTGTCTTCAGTTCTTGTGCTGATGGCACGAGCTGTGTCTGATGTTTTTCCATAATTACCATCATGCTTCCCTTGTAGTGGAATTAGACCCTTAGATAAGTGCTGTCTCTCTTATTTCTATTAAAATAAATAGCTTTAATTTGGAATTGGGGTCGTGTCTGTGTGTGAGGACATCAGGAACAGACACCTCTGTGTTGTTACTGAGTTTGTTATTTGGGGATGTCAGACTTTGGTCTTGGAGGTCTGTTTTATGTGAGTTCAGTCTCACCCTCACAAACACCTTCATCTGCTTTATAATTGCACAGCTGTTTTTGGGGCAAGATAATAAGGTAGGACAGTGTCTGAGAACTGCATCCTTCTGGTGCATAAATGAGCCTGTGTAAATGCATTTTCTGGAGCTTTACTCCTGCTCTGTCACATTTCACTGAAATCTTCTAATTCTGCCTATAGGAATGTCATTCATTGTTTAAGGAACAGGCACAGTTACCTGTGCTCATGTGTTAAACTCAGAGTTTGTACAACAATATAAGTAGATTTTTTTCCAAGTCTTTTGCAGCTTTCTAAGTGCAATATTGTGTTTTGTCAACTGTTTCAATATTATTTTAACTGGACAGCTTCCTCTGGAAGCTCTTCAGATTCCCAGGGTGCTGGTTATCCTGCCTGGCTGTAGTTTTCACAGTCCTTCTGTCTATTCAGTTGCTAACTGTGTTCTTCATTTTGTATTTTTATTTTTTAAAAAGTTTTTCATTCTTGAGCTGTAAAATCGATTTTTGTGGCTGTGGTGCTGCTGCATCCTGTATAAGCAGCCATGGACAGTAACTCCCTCAAAGTGTACTAATATTGTTAAGATGTATTAAATCACTTTGAAAATTCAATTAGTTTAACCACTCACGATTGGCATTTAAAGCATTTTACATTTCTTTTTTATTTAATTACATTGTTTAGAGCACTTTTATCATATATTTCATTTGCAAATTGTAAGCAGTGTATGGGGTAGTGATATGAACACAAATGTTGGGGCTTTTCATATATTTTCCCTACTTACTGCCTCCTGTACTTGTCCTGTAGGCTTGGCAAAAATCAATTTCCACATCTGCATAAGAATTATTTATGCATTTTGAATTATGATATAGTTTCATGCATTTTTGGCTGTTTAATATATTTTGATTTGTAGGCTGTGTACCAGTTCTAGTTGGTTTGGCTTCGTTTTCTTTGGCACTCTGGGTAAAAACCTGTTTATGGTCCAGAAGAGTGTGAGAGGTAGTTTTACTAGGAATGACTTAAAAAAAAAATCAGAAAGTCAGTTTAAAAACTCATTCTGGCAGCCAGTGTATTTTAAGTGGAAACTGTTATTTCCAGCATCCAAATGAGTGCTCTGGCTCCTTGAAAGGCAAGAACATTACCCCAAATTTCAGAGAATTTGCTGCATTAAGCTGTAAGTGAATGTGTTTCTTATATGGGTGCAAGTAATTTTAAAGTAGAAAATCTGTAGAAGCACACAAGGAAAACTCTGGCAGTGTCACAACTGTGTGAGTACTGGGGTGTGAACTGCAGTGAGTGATTTCCAGAGCACCTCTGCCTTGCCCATTTTCCCCCTTTTTTAAGGAAAACCTTATTACAGTATTTTGTTTTTCTGTTGAGGAATCCAGGTCTAACGTTCAGAATGCTATCTGAGCATTCTGGATAGTTTGGATTTGTGGCAGCTGTGCTTTGTGCTTTTTGTTCTGTTTATTTTGTCTTGAAATAATGGGGAGGGGGCTGCCTGGGCTGCTCTGCACTGGCTGCAGAATTGGTTGTATACCTCGTCTAGGTACTTCACCTCTCCTAACAGCCCTAAATATGTCAGGAAAAAATAAAATAATGGGTTGTGTCCTTGTATAAAATCTGTAAAACTTTCAGCCTCACCTCCTTTCAGTGCAAGGAAGATGTGACAGTCCTGAAACACTTGTGTAGCCACTGTGGCAGTAGTGTGAGTGATTTTTCACTGGTGAGCTCTGCAAGTATTTGACTGACATCTGCTTTCATCCTGAGCTGCTGCTGGCAGGGAAATATTGGGGTGACCCTTCCTGAGCGTGTCGCATTCTAATTTAATTAAAAGATCCTTCTGGGAATATTGCATCCCTCTCTGGAGTCCTCAGCAGAAGAAACGTGGAGCTGTTAGAGGAAGTCCAGAGGAGGCTGTGGAGATGCTCTGGGAGCTTCCCTGCTCTGGACACAGGCTGGGAGAGCTGGGGGTCTCCAGCCTGGAGAAGAGAAGGCTCCAGGGAAGAACTTCCAGTGTCTAAAGGGAGATTATAAAAGAGAAGGAGAGACTTTTTACACGGGCAGATTGCAGTAGTAGAGCGGGGAATGGTTTTAGAATAAAAGAGAAGAGGTTTGGATGGGATATTGGGAAGAATTCTTCTGTGGGATGGTGGGGAGGCCCTGGCACAGGGTGCCCAGAGAAGCTGTGGCTGCCCCTGGATCCCTGGAAGTGTCCAAGGCCAGGCTGGACAGGCCTGGAGCACCTTGGGCTAGTGGAAAATGTCCCTGCCCATGGTGGGGTTGGAATGAGGTCAGGTTTATGGTCCTTTCCACAAACAGCTTTCCCAGGTATCAGCAGTGAACGTCCTGGTGCAGAAACTGCGTGCTGCAGAGAACCCCAATTCCCATGGAAGTTTCCATGTTTGAAGAAGTCACTGTGGTCTGTTGTGACACAAGTGGAATACAGCTCTTCCAGGAAAAATGGTCTTCAATTTCTGTGTGATGCTGCTGGAATAAGCTTGGGAAATGAGCTGCGTCCACCAAAGCCATCTTTGGGAGGGGTGTTTGTTTTTGCCATGCTCAAGTGCTTTTGGTATTTTTGGCATTTGATTTCTTGAAGCCTTTGCTCTCTCTCTCTCTGCCAGGTTTGGGTCCAGTGTGGGTATGAGAAAGGAAGCATTTTGAGCTTGTATCGTGCAGGGGTGTCAGAAAACTGGTGAACCTTTGCCGGGGGCTGGGACTGTCTGGTGTCCCCTGGGATTCCTGCTTTGCTATTTTGTGGCAACTTGGCACTCTTGTGAGAAAAATCAAGGGTTTGGCTCCAGGGCTGCTCTGCCGAGCTGAACTTCCACCATCCACTGGTAACTGCAGTTGGAGCAAGCCTTGGGCAGCCACTAGAGAGAAACAAAGAGCTCTATTCTGAGTGCCATGAAAAAGAGAGCTCTTCTGGAGGGAGACATTTCATCTATCCGCTGTGTCTTGTCCCTTATTATTGTCCCTTATTATGAAATGCAGCCTTAGCTGACATTTGACAGCTCTACCAGTGTGGTGAGGGATGAAGAGAACCTTAATCTTTGATTCTTTCTGCTTTTGCCACTTTCATACACACTTTGTGTTACCTCTTCTTTTTCCAGTTACCTCTAATCTGGATGGGGAAGCCATGGCCTTATCTTACTATTGCCCAATAATATTTCTGGCAGTTAAAAAAAAAGGCTTAAAAAGCACTTTCATTCTGTGTTGGGGTTCCTGGTTACCCTTCTGCACTTTGCCAGCAGCCTGAGGTTGCTGAGGTCTTTTTAGAGTTCTGTTTCATGACGAATCTCCAGGTTAAAGAGCTGGGAACACTGTTATTAACACAAAAATGCTCCAAACCGTACAGGTGCCTCGTTCAGGGCAGCCTTTAGTCAAATAACTTTTGCTCTGGAATGTGTGGTCCCTCCCTGCCTGTAAATGTCAGCTTTAATTAAGAGAGAATCTCAACAATGAAATGCAGACTTTTTTTTTTTATTTTTTAATTTTCTTGTAAACTTTCCGTACTTGCCCTTTTCCCTATTCTCCTTTGATCTTTAGAAAACCTCAGCTATAAAAATAAAGGCTGAAAAGTGTCTGCTAGGTGGTGAAATATGAGTAAGCACAAACACCCCGACTTAGGGATTTGCATGCGCTGAGCCCGCTGCTGGCTGCCTTGCCTGCCTTTAGTTGACTCAGGATTTTCAGCAGGCAGAAGAGGGATAATTTCCTTGTTCAGTGCTGAACAGGCTGGTTCAAACACCTTGGAGCACGTGTTATCATTATGCATCTTTGCACAATGGTTCCTTGAAGGAAAACTCTGGCTGCGGGCTGGATAAAACCCGGCCTGAATTCGGTGGGTAGGCGGCAGCTCCCCAGCCCTGCGGCGGAGGGTGGGAATGGATCCCTTGCCTCCCTCTTGCTTTCATTCCTCCTCCTCCAAGTTCCGTAGGCCTCTGTGGTCCTGCGAGGGCTGCCTCAGAGAAAGGTGGGAATGGGTTTTGTGTCCATCAGCTCATCCCTCTGCCTTGTTTCTGTGTCATCAGCTGCCTTCCACAGCGGGTTTTCCTGCCAGATTTAGGGGAAATGGGAAATGAAGGCAGTTGGGAAGTCACTTCTGAGGCCCATCTGGTGCTGTCACCTGTGGTGTTTGAGGTCTTTCAGAATTGATAAAGCAGATAAGAGGTTCCTGGTTTGCTGGTGGTGAAATGCCACCACAGTTCAGCGGAGCTACTTCTATTTCATGAAGCAGAAGTGATGACTGGGGTGGGCGTTGAGTGCTTTGCAGGGTTCAAGGGACAAAGTGAAGAAGATGAATCACAACTTACAGGTGGCCTGTATATTCAGTGACGCAAATATTGTTAATTTGCTTAAATTTGTTATTACTAATGGGCTTTTACCATGGCTCTTGAACATCTTGGCAGTAGTCTGCACCTACTCAGATTTTCCCTGTTTATTTTTTTCAGTCATGGTCCTCCTCTAAAGACTGAGATCCCTTTCCATTTCAAAACCGACATTTTTGCAGCAAGACTTTGCACATCTGCTCAGTGCCTTATGGAGTCAGTAATTGCTCCAGGTTGTCATGGACTTTAGAATATTTTCCTTTAGGTAGCCTTAGGAATCCTTTCAAATATCCCTCAATAGGATATTTGTCTTGTGTAACCCAGTTCATGGTAAGCACATCTACTACAGTTTTGGCTATTCCTTGTTCTGTGCTAAAGATAATTTCCTCTCTGCTTTTTTTATTCCTTCTACTCAACTGTGATTTTTATCTTCTTTTTTTCCCCCCTAAATCTCTTTATCACTTGGCAATTAAACAGCAGTTATTTGTGCTATGTCTCCTCTCTATTTGTGTGACTCAGCCAAAATCGTAAGGAAATGAATGGGTTGGAAAAAGACAAACTGGAAGGAGTTTAGCTGGGTATGTTCTGTGTGTCATCCACTCAGATTTTGCCAAATCAGGTTGAAGTTCTCCTACACCCTCGTTAAGAGTAGGAATATTACGTGTTTCCTCTAATACCTGTAGCAGTAAAGATGGCAAGGAGGGACCTGACCTGTTTATAAACTTCATGGTAGTTGGTTTGGTTACTGTGTCCCTTTGTAAATACTAATGACAAATTGGCTTAGCTCAGATATTTTTAAATTTTTTTTTTCCCAGCTGTTCTCTCAACTTCATCATTTGAAGGGCGAGTGTCTTGCCTGTTTGTGGTTGTAAATTAGGGAATCTGATCTTGTTGGGAGTATTTTAGGTTAGCGTAGGTTCCTCTGCGCTCACCGTAACATAAAACTGCATAAAAATAACTTGGTTTTCATGGGTGTGTGCTTTGGCCTTGATCAAATCCTGTTTTCTGGGAGCCCCCTAAAGCTGGAAGGAGAGCTTCCAGCACGTGCTGTGGAGGTCGGTACCTGCTTTTCCAGAGGAGGGGTGGCCCCGAGCACTGTGTTGTGTTGGAGCATCCGCAGGTGTTTCCAATAACCGTAGGTGGAACAGATTATCCTGCTGCCTCTTCCTGGCCACTAGCACAGTTACTCTCCTCCGTGCTTTTGCACGAGTCCTCTCTTGGCAGGCAGAAGATCTGGGACTATGTTTGCCAAGTCTGCAAGAAAGCAATTCTTTGTCCGTCTCTGCTGTTTTTTTGTTTTTTTTTTCACGGTTTTCTCCGTTGAAATGATAAGTATTTTCAGTCTCTGAAGGTAGTCTCATTCTGTTCCAAAAACCTGCTTTTTGGATCTGATTAAATAAATCTTGTGGATCCAGATACTTCAAGCTGGAAAGCTAGACATCCCAAAAGACTTGTTTTGTTTTCCATGGAGAAGACAGTCTGAGATGTGCTGGTTTTGTGAATTTTTCTGCAGCCGTGAAATAATTTCAAGCTGTTGAGCTGCTGAACTAAGAGGCTGTTAGTGATGGGGCAGGAAGCTGTGGCTAGGTAGCACCATCTGAATAAAAACTTGTCAGAAAGCTGCTTTCTGCTAATCCCTGGGAGGAAGTGAGCTACAATCAGCACTAAGTGAGCTAATCACAGGAAATCTATTGCTCAACAGGAGCCTTTGAAAAAAAAAGGAGGGGGGCAGGGAGAAAAGAAGAATACCCATGGAGACTTTTCATTCTGCTTTTGGACTCCAAAATCTGTTTGATCTAAGAAAATTTAATATCTGATGAAGTAAGCAGCCCTCCAATCTCCACGTTAAAATTACACCTCTTTTCCTGAGTAATGAAGCATCAAGTCTCATCTCTTCCAGTGTGGTGATTTTCAGGTATTAGGAGGTGGTGGTGCAGGGAGGCTGTCTTTAAGCAAACTACCAAAACCAGTGGAGGCCTGGGAGTGAGTCTCCAGGGGTTTTCAGCAAGGATTTTTTATAATTTAAAGCAGGAGTGGGACATGACTATCTTAAATCTGCCTCGTCACACCAGTCTTTCTTTGGACCATCACACACTAGCTCCTGTATTGTTCTTGCTGGCTCTGTGCTCTTTTTCACGTGACACTTTCTGCCTTGGAGATTTGTTTCCCAGACATCTCCTTTGCTCTTTTCCTCTGCTCTGGCTGTGGCTGTGTCAGATGCAGTGACAGTGTTGCCAGTGGCCCCCTGAGGCCCCCCGGGAAGTGGTGAAGCCGCTGCCTGGAGATGCTGCAGTGCTAACTCGCTCTTCTGAACCCTGGTGTCCTCTGCAGAGACTGCCCCCACCAGCAGCCCTTCCTTCATTTGTGGCCTGTTCTCTTTTCTTCACTTCCTTCTGGCAGGCCACAGGCAGTTTTGCTGCGTTGCCTTCGAGCTGTGTGCGTGGTCCAAGTGTTTTGTAGTTCAGGTGTTGTCCTGAAAGTGTCCTGCAGCTGTAGTGGCACATCAAAAGCAGAGTGGTCGTTTCTTAATGCCTCTGCTAGCCTCAAATTTGTTACTCCTCCTTTTTGGTCAGCCTTGCCAAAGGGACTTAAATGTGATGTTTGTGCTGCTCCTGCTGTGTTGTAGTGCTGATAGCAAATGAGCTGAGTAATATTTGCCTGCAGCGAAGAGCTGAGTGCAGTTTGCAGCTCACTGAGGCTCCTGTGACAGATTGATTTGATGTGTCACTGATTCAGCTCTGGCTCCTCAGAGATTAGTGGCAGTGTAGAGGACAGTTTTGTGTGCCAGCTCCAGGAGTTTAGGGCCCCCGTTATCAAGCAGCTCTAATCTGGATGTATTTTGTTTTGGTTTCTGTTTCCAAGCAGTAGCCCGATGTAGTTTTGCATTGCATCCCAGGCAGTGAAATACAGGTGCAGCCTAGACTGCTCACATACATTAATTTAAACATCTTAAGAAGACAAATTCAGGTCATTGTGATATGAGAACTTTCTACACCAGCTGTTTGGTTTGGCACATGATCCCCGTCTTCCTACCCCTGCTCAGGGCTTTTTAAATCCAGATTTAAAACTGAATCTGCTCAAATACAAGTGCTCCAGGGAAAATGTAAGTGTGCACTACAGCAGATAGTAGAACGACTTCTGTTTTGCTTTATTTCCTTTCATCCTTTTATTCCTTTTTTCCTTCTATTTCCTTTCCTTCTCTGGAAGTGAGTTTGAGAAATGTTTGTCCTTCTGTAGAGTCAGGGGAGCTGAAGAGCAGCGCAGGGATGGGAGTGCATGTCAGGCTCCATCCCTGTCACGAGGCAGCCGGGGCGGGCACAAGAGCCCAGCTTAGGAAGTCGTTCAGGAAGCAGCCCAGCTTTATGCTCACACAAGGGGAACTGGGGAGGACAAACAGCAAAAAAGGGCAAGTCAGAGCCAAAGCATTGAGACTGACGTGCTGCAGCAGTGTGTGTTTGTCAGCTTTCCGAGAGCGCTGCCCAGTCCTCTCTTCAGCTTTTACTCACTGGCAGGGTTATGTTTTTCTCTGGATGTCTCTCTCCTGTGGCCTGGCCATGATCGTGGGGTTTAGGGCCCTTTCCATCCCCAAAAGAGGAAAGATAGTGAGCAGCAGGATGTAGATCGTAAAAATGAAACTTGGTGCATGTGAACGTGGTGGGCAGGTCCCTTCAGGGGCTGGGAGGGACAGGAGGTGGGTTAAACTGCACAAGGAGCTCCCTGTGTGTCTTGCCTCAGCCTCTCTGGGCAAAGGTGGGAAGGTTAATGGTGCTGAGTGAACAGTTGGACTCAGTGGTCTGAGAGATCATTTCCAAGCTAAACGATTTAATGGGAGAGAGGAGTTGCAGTGGAGAGGAACCTGGTTCCAGGTCTCCCAGCCTTGGTGGTGAGGGATTTAGGATACCCAAACCCTGCTGGATGCTCGCTGCTGCCTCTGCAGAAGAACACGTTTGTTCTTTGGATGCTTAGAATAGAGAGATTTTCACTGCCCCAGCGAGGGGCAAGAAAACTGTGAAAGGGAGGGAGGAGTGCCATGTACTGAGGACGAGAAGTGAGAATCAGAGCCCTGTCCTTGTGAATGTGTTTTGTGGGTTAAGCAGCAGAACTGTGGGGAGGAAAGCTTTTAGCTCTTTTTGTATCGGTCTTTTTTGGGGTGAAATGGGCTGCAGTTGTGTCCTGTGGTGGGACTGAACCTGTCTGCAGGCTGTAGTTAAGTGTTATTTGCAGTTTCTCAGCTCGTCTCTGTGGTTCAATCGTTGTTTTCTAGCTCTTGTATTAAATGTAGTGTGAGTAGTGATTGTGGGGGAGCTGCTGACGTGCTTGAATACATTATTATTTACTGGTATTTCCTTCACTGGCAAAGATGAAAGTGAATCCCTCTTTCATGTATTACCTTTGGCATACTTTTGTGAGGCTGCTCAGACTCAGAGTAACTACTTCAGTAAATGTCTTTCAGCCAAGCTAAAAAACCCACTGTTACTGTGTTGTCCAATTGTGTGAGGGAAATACGAACCTGACATCCCCTTTGCTGGGTTACAGACTCCTGGCAGGCACTGGAAAAAAAAATTCACCATGTCTTTGCAATTCCCTACCCAAGAAATGAATCAGCAGGGCAGGCACGTGGGTGATGGTGCAGGAGTGATTCCATTTGGCTGCTGTGATCTGAACAGGCTCCTTCTCCTCTTTGGAGGCTGAGAGGGCAGAAACAGAGCTTTGGGGGGGTATTTACACACTTCTTTTAAAATTACTTTTTTCCTTTTTTAAAATCCCTGCTGCAGTCATTGCTCATAAAGCCAAACCTCTGTAGACATTTCCAAATACTTCCTGACGCTGTGGAAACTTTCCTTGCACGGTGAAGGCGGGATAGGGATAAAGGAGAAGGGAACTGCTCTCTTCTTCAGCTGAGTGCAGAAGAAAGAGAGCTATTTGGATTTGAATGTGGACAAAATGATTGATTTTTCACTTCCAGTGATGACTGAAGAATCGGAAGTGTGCTTTGTGACATGCTTGGTGTGAGTGGAGCTGTTGTCATTAATTTAAATGATGAATTCAAAGCTGCTGTGCTTTAAAATGGGCCTTTGTGCAAACTGGGTTTGAATTCAGCACTTTATTTTATCAATGATCTTTGAAACAGCCACTCAGAAATTCTATCATGTTTTGTTAAATAAATCACAGTTTAAATTTTGCTTTAAAGCTGACATTTTTCTAGACCACAGATTTAGTCAGCTGGAAGGGTTTTGGTGCTGGAGGCAGTCCTCGAGGTGGGAAGTTGATGTCTCAGCTCTTTCTGTCACTCCAGTTTGCTCCAGCAGCCGCACAGGTTGTTTTCCTGCTGTGGAGCTCCTGGGCTGTACTTTGAGCAAGGTCAGGGATCTCTGTGAGCAGCTGGAGCAGTCAACAGCTGGGCAGAGCTGCAGCTCTGGGGGTTCTGCTCAGATTCTACGCCAGCATCTGTTGTACACCAGTTCCTTGAAGCACTGATTTTCTGCTGAAATAGGTTTGGATTTCCGTATCCTTCCTTCCAACTCATTACTTCACAGTCTCTTCTCTTGAGCACATGAGATACGAAGGAATAATTTGTTTTGGATCAAGACTGAGTATGTGATGAGCTGCTTGTGTCACTGAAAATTAAGGATTTTTACTAGTGAGAATTTTATTTTAAAATTACAACAACAGAAGTGCAGTTGGTTGGTTTTTTTTGGTGTGGTTTTTTTTTTTTTTAATTTTTTAAATTTATAGCCTGAATACCACATGACAAGGTTGTTAATTTAGTGACTAGCCTCTCCAAGGGAATGTGTGGGGCTTGGAGGGCCAAATCTGTTCTTGTCCAGTTTCAGATGCAGGTGGGTTGTTTATCCTTACATCCTGCTCTTGCTCTTATCAGACAGCTCAGAAAAACAGCACAGGTAGAGGAAGTTATGGGATTTGCTTTAGAAAAATACAAAAAGGCCACTCATGATGATGTTTTTTTTGCCCAGTGTACAATCTTGGCATTCAAGTTACGTGACGCACTGGTTTACCTGCTGTGGTTTATTTGTCTGTCTGATTGCATTTGTTGCAAGAAGGCATTTTTTATTTTACCTGTCCCCATTTGGATACCTAAGGACCCTATATCCACCTCTTTTCTGAGGTTGGATTAACAGAAAGGACATACAGGATATGGTCCCCTGTATTACCATCACTCCAAACCCAACTTCATTATATATCAGATATAAATGTGTATTTATACATATATATGAGTATATCAGTATGGATCTATTGTATATACATGTTTATAAGGCAAATACCTTATTTAATTTATACATCTCAAATGGCTGGTATGTCCTTGCTGCAATGTCTTGTAAGGGAAGTATTTGGAATTAAAATCCCTGTGGGCTGGCTGCCCAGGCGTGCTGTTATTTGATTTTTGTCCCCCATATTAGGGTGGAAAATGAGACAATCTTGCAGATAACTTGCAACATCTGAAAGAGCAATCAGTAAGTGGGTTTGGAAGAGTGTTGGGAATCAATGCCTGATTCACAGCTGCATCCCTGCAGCCACGTTCAGGTGGTAGCTCTGTTTATAATTCCAGCAGCAGAGAAGGGCTCCAGGGCGGGGCTGTGAGGTGGGTGCTGCACAGCTTGGAGTGCTCTTCTTGCTCGTCTCCAAGTCATGGAGCAACCAGCACATGTCCAGTTCCTACTGCTTTGCCAGAACATTGTGCTGCTTGTGCCTCTAATGATGTTTTACAGAAATTACATTATTACGTGGTCATTTGTGGCGATAATTAATGTTGATCTCCTTGAGCTTCACAACATAAACCAGAGTGCTGCTGCAGTCCAGGCTGCTGGGCTGGCTTGGGTCCCTGTGTTGGGATCTGGCAGCATTCACCCACGCTGTGAAATGCCAGGGGATGACAGCCCACGTTGTTTTGTTCTGCTGCTGGGCAGGATGCAGGTGTTGTGTTGTTGGGAGCACAGTAATTGGGAGGGGATGGCACTGCCTTGGCGTGGCTCTTGTGAATGACACTGATCACATGAGTCATGCCTTGAGATGTGATGGCAAGCTTCATTTCCCAGTTCATTTCCCAGTGAAATTCCCATTTCCCTCTCAAACTGTTGTGAGAGGAGAAGGAGGTGGACGCAGAGATGTGTTGGCTCCTGTTCTAAAGAGGTAGCTTGTCATTTGAGTGAGCAGAGGAATTGAGGGTAAATTTGTTACTGTTTGTTACCTCTCATTGAGAAGTATTTTCTGTACATCTTTGTGCTCTTTACTCTGTAGCAGAGAGGCTGCCTGTTTCCTGGTGATCAGAAAAAAAAAAAAATCTCCCAAATACTACAAGGAGGGAGGAAATGCTAGCAGAGATCTTTCTGAATGGGGAATGTGTCACGTAGATGTTTTATTGTGTTGTGGCTGAAGCTCTAGCAGCTGCTTCTCCGTGATTTCGCTCATGTTTGTGTTGAGGATTCAGAGAGGATTGTGGTGATACTGTATGTTGTTTTCTGCAAGTGGAGAGAGTTTGGCACCAAGTGGGGAAGCAACTCAAGCCTCATTCAGGAGTGGAGTGCATCCTGTGGATCTCAGTGCTGAGCTCTTTAATGTAGGCTGTGGGATTTGGGCAGAGATGTTTTGAGTGCGACTTAATGTGGATAGTGTGCTGAATCATGGCTTACAAACATAAGCTGTTCCTTTGTCCCCGAGGTCTTGTCTGATAAATGGTAAGAATGAAAGGATCTAAGGCTTTTAAAGCTGTTTGGTACTAGAGCATGAAGCTTTTTGGACTAGAGCTACCCCCAGAGGATGTTGTAGGCATCCCAGAGGATGTTGCCCAGAGGCCCTTTGTGTGAACAGAAAACCAGATCTGGGAATTGTTCATTTGGTCTGGATTACTTTTATCAATGGAAATGTTTGTCGCTGCATCCCACAAATACTGCTGCTGGCACAAATGAATGGGTGGCCCAGAAGTGGGAATGTGGGAATAAGGAAAGGATTTGCTTCCTTTGGTGGAGGCGTCAGTGTCTGCGTTCCTCAGAGCTGAATTCACGCCCCCTTCCCTTCTGCCAGCAGAAGGAATGATACGTTCATGTACTCCATGCTCTTTTCCTGTGTTCAAATCACATTTTTTTCTCTTCCAGGGCTTACCCTAGCTATTGAGAACCATGTCTGACAACGGAGAACTGGAAGACAAGCCCCCTGCCCCTCCCGTCCGGATGAGCAGCGCTATCTTCAGTGCAGGGGGCAAAGACCAGCTGGCGACCAACAACAGCTTTAAACCCCTGCCCTCTGTCCCAGAAGAGAGGAAACCCAGGCATAAAATCATCTCCATATTCTATAGCAATGAAAAAGGTAAAATGCCTCCTTTTTCCACCCCTGCTTGTATTCCTTTAGTCTCCTTGTGATTTTGGTAGTGCTTTTAGATGTCCTGAGCGTAGGGGATTGGAAAACCACCCCCTATTTGCTGCCCAGCTTGAAATAATGCATTTCCAAACAGCCCTAATCAATGTTTGGCATTCCTGGGGATCGTGTTACCTTGATGCAGATTTCTGGTTCAAACTGGGCAGCCAGCTGGTTTGGAAGTTACTTCATGTTGATGATCATTTATATGGCACCTTGAGGAGAAAAAAAAGTCTGTGAAGGTGCAGTTGCATGAAAGAAAACTCAGAGAAGTTACATATTTTTGTCTGTGGAACTTCACTGTTAGGATTGATTACTAGTGGAGATAAATGTGGGTTGCTGTAGAAAAGATTATTTCTGAGAAAAAATAATCCTGTAATGAATACTAGAGCGTATTTGTGTGCTGTTTATCCTCTTTTCTGTATGGGGAGTGCATGTCCAGCAGTGGAGCCCTTTGTCCTGGCTCTCCAGAACGTGTGTCTACATACAAGAAAACAGTGCATTGATAGAAACACCTTCTAACACCTGAGATGGTAAAACTGCACAGGAACTTAAGCCTGACCTGAATCTGCTAAGCATTTTATTAAGCTGCTGGTTAACATTACTTTTAATGTGCACCTTGGAGAGGACCCTGCTGCTCTTGATGCCTTCTGTGCTCTTGGCTCCCCGTGCCTCGCTGCTGGCGTGCTGGGCAGGACTGGTTCAGTCATGCCGACACAGGCTTGGTTGTTTGAAGAGATTCTGCTCCTCTGGTTGATTATTCTCTTGGCTGAGTGTTTTCCCCAGGGCTGGTTTTCACTCTCTCTCAGCTGTGTGAGCAGCTCTGCAGCCATGCCTCTCCCTGGAGATCAAACCCAGAGAGACAGGTTTCCCTCTGTTCCTAAGATCTGGCTTTCTGCTCTCAACGGTAGGTGTGTCTCCATTTTTGGAGGATGGAGGGATTTGGCCAGTGAAGCCTTTGGAGGCAGAACAGTTATTTCACGAGGTCATTTACTGTGAAATTGCCAGTTGTGTGGCTGGGCTGCAGCAGTACCAGTGGTGGTCTTTCTGCTGCCATGGCTGAGCCCCGGAGAGCAAAGTCTGCAAGGAGAACTTGAGAAGCTACCACAGGTTGGTGGCAGCATCCCAAGAGAGACTCCAGGCCTCTGAGGGTGCTGGATTTGGGTGCTGGAGGTGGCAGGTCTGGGTGCTGTCAGCTCAGTGTAGTGCTCTGTGCCTGGAGCAGGTCCTGCCTTAGCCCTTCAATCCTGCAGAAGTGGGTGTTTTACCGTGTTGTTCTTGGTCCCACAAGGAAGTAATCAGAATTTATCTGATGAGTTCCGCAAGGGAATCTCATGGAAGGATCCAGCGTGTCCATCTTTAGGCGAGGAGAACAGTTCAGGAGCTGGGATGGCACTTCATGCTTTGCATGGGTGGTTCATCAGAGCATTTGAGCCCTTTTGCACACAGGGATGAAGTAGAGCATAAACCCCACGTGAAGGAAAGTTTGCCTTGCTCTGAATTAATAACAAATGCATTATGAATGCAAATGGGTACAACTACAGCTGGAGAGCTTTGTGACATTCCATGACACCTTTTTTTCTCCATGGACATTTTCTCTTTTCATTTTGATGGTGAGTTTGTTCATTGCTGGAATGAGGAGGTGGTTGAAGAATTATCTAAAGTTGTATTGACTCATCACAAGTTGCTTCAGAGTCCTTTGATTATTCAGACCACTCTAGATATTGACAAACACCAGATTTAGGGAAATTAATCTGCATATTTATTTAGCATCTACCTACTGATAATTCATGTTGCAAACTGAAATAGGAGAAAGGGTTTCTGCTGAGAAAACTACATTTTAGAGGAAATGTGTGTCAGTTTGTGTTTTATACATGTTAAAAAGTAATTCAAGTAATGTCCTCCTGAAAAAAAGCAGGCTTTCCTGCATGGCAAGCTATTAGGAAAAATAAAAATTGAATTACTCAACTTAGAGAAACTATCTGAAAGATGTATTTTTTTTAATTTGGAAGAAACTTGTCTATTGCATGACCTGCAGGAAGGCTAATATAAATATCCAAAGAAGGGATTTTGGCCCTCAAGTCTGCAAAACTGGCTGTTGAATGTAAGCAGAACAGAAGTGGGCACAGTGTCTTTCTGGCACTCACACAATAGTCAGATGTTAGTTGTTTTGTTCATTAGCATGGCTGGGACGCACCCTCCCCAGAAATGCCCATTTAAATCCTTCTTTTCTTTAAATTCAGTTGCTGGGAAGCTTTACAGAAATGCTAACTTCCTGCTCAGATTTAAAAAATACATTGGGACTAGATGCAAAATAATCTGTCAACCTGAGGCAGAAATTTTGTCATGGGAAAAACTTCTCCAGGCAGCGTGTAAATTAACAAATCACTACAAAGCTGTTCAGTTTTCCTTTTCAGAAAATGAAAAGATCCTTGCCATTATCCAGGAATGTTGTTTGGCTTTGTCTGCACATCTCTGTCCATATGATTTTGCAAGGTCCCTCCTGGCCAGCCTCATCTGCTCCTGGATCCTCTCTTGGGAGGTTCTTGTGCTTTAGGGGACTTGCAGATGAAGAGGTTTAGCAATTACACAGTTTCTGTCCCAAGTCTGAGCTAGTTCTGTGCTGAAATAATCATAAGGGGTTATTTGAAGGGATTACTTAATCACCATTCATGGAAGGTTTTTTTTCCCCCCTGGTTCCATGGTTTAGGATAAATGAAGTGATAGTCATCTTCTTACTAGAGTACTTTATTGCCATGAATTTTCTTGGCCTGACATCTGAAGTCAAAGGAACCTCTGTGTGGTTTTGGAAAGCTTTAAAATAGTCCCCTAAAAGCAGACATGTTTGTCTTTGAGCAGTAAGTACTGAAGGAGGCGCTGAGGGCATCACCCAGATCCTGCATGTCACGTGCTTGGGGGCACATTTCAGTGTGGTTTCAGCTGGAGCTCAGCAGCTCCAGGTGCACATCTGGAGTCAGCTGCCCCCAGCTGTTGGGAACAGCTGTGTTTCTTGCCTTGTGTATGGAATTTGGTTGGTGGGAAGCGAGGGCAGCCTGAGGATGGGCTTGCCCTGGGAAGTACCGAGGCTGACACCTTGCTGAGGCTCTGTGGCTTCACTTGGGGAAGAGTCCAGTTCTATTTGAGGCATCTTCTTAATCAGATGGGGCCTTTCTGCAGCTCACCAAATCCTTCCAGAGCACTTGGGTGTGTTCCCCTCTTGGGAGCAGGGGGACTGTACTGCTGTCTCTGCAGCCAAGGGCTGAATTTTGCCAAATTCTGGGTCTTCTGAGCAATAATAAAATGGTAAAACACCCACTTCTGCAGAATTGAAGGGACTGCACTGAGTTGACAGCACCCAAATCCAGCACCCTCAGAGGCCTGGAGTCTCTCTTGGGATGCTGCCACCAACCTGTGGTAGCTTCTCAAGTTCTCCTTGCAGGCTTTGCTCTCTGGGGCTCAGCCATGGCAGCAGAACGACCACAGTGTGCAGTTTGAAAGGAGCAGTGCCCTGCACTGTGGGATTCCCGTTTCAGTCCAGGGCCGGGAGGCAGCGTGGCCTGGCTCAGAGCTTGAGGATGTCCTGCCAGCACGTGACTCACCGGGCTTGCCTCTGGCTGGGGCTGTTTGTTTGAAGTGCTGCTCTGCTGTTCCTGTGGGCAGAGCAATGGGTTTTTGTCTCCTTGCCTTGCCTGCTCGTGGGATCTGTGTATTTTTGGAAGGAGTGGGTTTATTTACCCAGCACACACTGGAGGGCTTGAGCACCAGCTCCAAATCACTGCATGTCAAGTGCTCCCAAACAGGAGCTTTCCTGAGCAATACAACTTTTTATATCTATCTGTCTATTGTTCCCCCTTGCTTCCACATAAAAAACTGCGAGAAATAAGGCAGAAATGATGCTTTCCTTGGTTTTCACAGCAGCGAGTTTCTCCTGCGCTGTGACCGAGCCCTGTTAATGAAACATCTGACAGCCCGTTTGCTTTTTGGCTCTGCCCTGTGCAGCCATATTAAAGATATCCTGTTTATAACAGCCGTGTCTTTCCACGGTATTGTTCAGCTGCAGGCAGCCCACATGGCTTTTCGTTCGGGAGTATTGTCCTCGCTCCCCGTCCTTCCCTTCCCGCCAGCGTGAGGGGATTTCAGACGGGTTCCTGCCTCTGAGCAGCACCATCTTTGCTTGCTGTCTAGTAATGAGGAGAGTGCTGCTTTACCTGCTTTTTCCATACTGAAACTAGAGGATTTTTAAGGTGAATTAAAAACAAAGAAAAAAAATAAAATTAAACCCCCACTCCGAACAGCCCCGTGAAAACTCCCGAAACAAACAAACAAAAATCCAAAGCCTCAGGTTATTAGAAAATACCTTATAAATTCAATTTAATCTAGGTTGGATTGTGCACATGGTCCTTCTAATTATCTGTTCCTGCTTCTGGTACTTATTATGCTTCCACCCCCCCACCTTCCCTTTTAATTTAAATTAGGTAATTGCTCTGAGGCTATAAACTCTTATCTTCATCACAGGAAGTCCTAGTTTGCATTAATTACCTTGAATTGAAGCAGCGAGGCAACTGAGTTTCAAGTGTCTTTAGGGTGAACTTGAGGCTGAACTGAAGTTTTCTTTTCTGCTGTTCTTAATCTATATTAAAATGTCCTTTTTTGCATTGTAAACATTTAATATGTTTAGGTTTCATGTGCTCAACAGAACACCCTGGTGCTCTTAATCTGTTATTTTCTTGCTGCCATGGTATAAATTACTTGAATGGAACACGGTTCTTGGAATCACAGAATCCCAGCATGGTTGGGGTGGGAAGGGACCTTAAAGCCCATCTCAATCCACCCCCTGCCATGAGCAGGGACACCTTCCACCATCCCAGGTTGCTCCAAGCCCTGTCCAGCCTGGTCTGGAACACTCCCAGGGATCCAGGGACAGCCACAGCTTCTCTGGGCACCCTGTGCCAGAGCCTCACCACCCACACAGAGAAGAATTTCTTTCTAACGTTGAGATCTCTGAATGTCTTTTTCAGGAAGCAAGAAGAAGGAAAAGGAAAGGCCAGAAATCTCCCCACCGTCAGATTTTGAACATACCATCCACGTTGGCTTCGATGCTGTTACTGGAGAGTTCACTGTGAGTATTCCTGCCTTGGAGCAGCTCAGGAGACAGCAGGGGTCAGTGCTGCAGTGAAGCCAGGGCAGAGCTTTAGAATGAAGTGGAATTAGTCTTTGTTTCTGCCAAAGAACTGCTTTTCCTGTGTGTTTGTACAGCACACTGTGACCTGTTAGTGCTTCTGCAATGCCAGTGTCACGTGTGATGCTTTGTGTCACCTGGGAGAGCCCTCCCTGACAAACCCTCTCCAGTTTGCTTTCTTTAGCAGATAGTACTGGATCTGAGTGTTTCTGTGGTGCCACTCCTCACGTCTGGCCCAGCAAACCCAGAGGAGTTGTGTCCTGTGATCTGTATTTTCACCCTATCCTCCTCCCCATCCTACTCCCTTGTGTGCTTAAGGCTGTGCATATTATGCTTTTATAGAGGGAAGAAATTTGTTTTGCTTTAAAAAAAAACCAACTTTAAAATACAAAAGGGATGCTTTAAATTCCCTGTTTTTTCAGGGAATGCCAGAACAATGGGCTCGGTTGCTTCAGACCTCAAATATCACCAAGCTAGAACAGAAGAAGAACCCCCAGGCGGTACTAGATGTGCTGAAATTCTACGACTCCAAAGACACAGCAAAACAGAAATATCTGAGTTTTTCTGCTCCAGGTGAGAGCCAAGTGTGCGAGACACTGGAGTTGGGCATTTGGAGCACAGTCTTCCTCTATGTCAGAGTGATAAATCAGATTCAAGTGCTAAAATCAAGGTGCATTTCAATGAGGCACAAATATTTAAAACTGACTGGAAACTGGCATTGTCCAGTTAATTTCCTGTTTTAAGTGGAGAGGGGAAGAAAGGGAACTGGATCATTTAGAATAGCAGCCAAAATGAGCTTGAATGGGCTGTGTTTATCAGGCTGGGGCTCTGGGGCTGGGATGAGCTGGTTTTGTGCTGGAGGCCTTGCTCCTCACAGCTGTGTCTGAACTTGATGTCACCAGCTGGTGACATCAGCAGAATGACTTGTGACTCCTAGATGGGGAAGTCACAGATGTTGGGGGGCTGAGAGAAGGACTGTCCCACAAACAGGTGCAGTTTTACTTCCAAATTCTTCCTGAAAGTAGCTTAGTAAGAAGCCTTTGTAATATTCTTACCCTGTGCTCTACAAATTTCTTCTTTTTTTTTTCTGATGATTTTATGTATTCTGCTATTTGTCCTGTTTAGAAAAAGATGGTTTCCCTTCAGGAACGCCAACGGTGAGTGTGTTTGCTATTATTTGGATATTCTGTGGTGCATACAAGTTCAGGTCTTCTGGACTTGTTATATCCTGAATCTTGAAGTATTAAACTGTATAAAGATTAAAAGTATAAAAGTATAAAAAGTATAAAAATAGAAATAAAAATAGAAACACAAATTTGGGTGGGCAGTTGTATATTTTGCTGCAGCAGCAGTGTTTGAGTCTCATTATAAAATGTAATAACCAAAGGATAGACTGAGTGGTTTAAGTTATTTTCTTTTGAATTGGCAAGAATTATTTTATCTTGATGTGAAGAAAAAAATGTGAAGTCTTTAATACTGTGGGAGAGACAATTTGTTTATCTGTCTTTTTTAAACTTTGGTAAAAATGTAGACCAATGCCAAAGGTTCAGAACCATCAACAGCTGTGGTAGATGATGATGAGGATGATGAAGAAGCTCCTCCTCCTGTGATTGCTCCACGGCCAGATCACACAAAATCGGTGAGCAGCTGTAAAACTGACAGACCTGCATTTCTCAGTATTGCAGAACTCCTGCTTTTTAGGGAGGTGTTTTATTTGGGCAATAAGCTGCTGTAAGTTTTTAGAGAAAAGTTCTGTTGTTTGAGTTTGCTAGGAAAATACCTAATTTCCGAATACCAGTTGGATTTGAAGTCCTGTAGTTAATAGAATCATAGGATCATTTAGGTTGGAAAAGACCTCTCAGAGAATTGAAATCTGTTGATTTCTTTGTCAGCTTGCATTGAAGACATCCAGTTATGTCTTATCTTCAGCATCTTGTCTTATGGCTTATCCTTCCACCCAACATGTGAGGAGGAGGATAGGAGGATTCTTATTCCTAAATAAAACCTGTGGGCTGTTTGTGTAACTTTGCACAGCATGGTGATACAGGTGTAATGTTTTTACTTTCCTTTATTTGATTGGGTTGCAATGTGGTAACTCCTCCAAGTACACCACCTAAACCCCATTCAATGAAAATTTTAGATTTGCAGGCTTATTCCACTCACAAAATCATCAGCACTACAGGAACAGTGAAATGCTTGAGAAGCTGTTCATTAAGTTTTAGGGCAGCCCCCATCTACACACCTTGGTAATGGTGTCCCAGGGATCCCACTTACTCCAGCTCCTTCTTTTGGCTGTGGGAGCTGTTCATTTTGCCTCTCTTTGCCCACTTTTTCCTGGAGTGCAGGTGTGAGTTATGTTTATTTGTTTAAGGATATTGATTTATAGCTTTATAATTTCCCACTCTTGGGATTTAGACATGTAAAAGGTGAGAAATCCACAGCTGGGTATTTCTGGAGTAGCTGTGTATATCTGTGAACAGCTCAGGAGGAAATTAAACTCCAAGAAATTAAGTCCCTTAAAAGAAACTTAAATTGGGGACAACTGGGGAATATTTGAGAATCTTATCCTTCTTTTCATGGCAGTCAAGCATCTTTTTCCTTTAGATCTTAGTAGAAGTTGATCTCTGGTTTCTGCTCTGTTAACTAGTGTGGGTTATAAAGAATAAGCAGCTAAAAACCTGAGAAACCCGCTGTGAAATCTCCTAGCATCCTCTCTTTAAGTGGTCAGTAATGTTGCCAGCATCTTGTTTTATGGAGCTTTAATGTGTCTCAGGTCTGATTTCTGCCTCATTGCTGTTACAAAGTGGTGCTTGGGGATGTTTGCAGAGCTGTGGTGGATTTCAGCTGGAGGTGAGTGATGGCAGAGCAGGTGCTCAGGTCTCTGCTCTCCCTTTCAGATTTACACCCGCTCTGTCATCGACCCCATCCCTGCCCCAGCCGGTGACACCTGTGCCGACAGCGCCTCCAAAGCAGGGGACAAGCAGAAAAAGAAAACCAAGATGTCAGATGAAGACATCATGGAAAAACTACGTAGGTGCCTTCATTTCACTTCAACAGAGGCTGTAGGGCTGGGGGAGGAATGTTACAGTTTTGCCCTCAGCCTTGCTTAGTGTGCTTGGGTAGGGTAGTGGTTTTGGTTTGGCAGCCAGTTTGGGGTTTGTGTCCAGCAGCAGCACTGGCTCAGGTGCTTTGTAATTCTTGCAGCCCCATGGGTGTGGAAAACAGGGATAGAACAGATTTGGGTTTGTGTCCTGCATGCACATCACGGTGTCACAACTGACCTTCAATCCAGCCATATTTACACAAAATACTTTCTGCTGCTGCTTGTTCCATAACCATTGTGATGGTGATTTTTCACTGTGTTAATGTTCCCCTGCAGCTTTGGCTTTGTTACTTGAGCTGACCCACTCTTAGGCCTATTTTGGCCAGTCCAGCCCTGCTGTTGGACTGACTTTTTGATTTTTTTTTTTTCTTCTTTCAGGCACTATTGTAAGCATAGGAGATCCCAAGAAAAAATACACCAGATACGAAAAAATCGGGCAGGGGTAAGTATTGACCCCAACTTTTATTCCCAGTGGGTCAGTGTTAGCAGCAGTGTGCTGTTCTCTGCCTCACCCTTCCTACTGTGCAGGCAGAGATGTTGGCTGCATTCAGCAGTGATAAATCACAGAATCCTATCCTAGTTATGGTGGGAAGGGACCTTAGAGCCCATCCCTTAAAATTCCACTCCCTGCAATGGGCAGGGACACCTTCCCCTATCCCAGGTTGCTCCAAACCCTGCCCAACCTTGCCTTGAAAGTTTTCAGGGATGAGGCAGCCATGACCTTTCTGGGCAGCAAACAGTAAAGTAAATAAACAGTCAGGGCATCACACAGTGGTGGAAATTTTGAATTGAAAACTGAAACAATTTTGTGTTTGTGACTTGGGTGTGTTTGTTACAGGGAGAGATGCAATTTGCTGTAACGCTTTTCTTTCTCTTCACAGGGCTTCAGGTACAGTTTTCACAGCTATTGATGTGGCAACAGGGCAGGAGGTAAGATCCCTGTGTTCATTTTCTGTTTAAATCTTCTTCTGTTGGTGGCCAGAATGATTTGAGTGATTTCCTTCAGTGGCTCCCATGGCTGCTATCACCTTTCTGATCTGTTTGTCACAGTCAGTTGTAACAGAGTGCCTTGTTCTACAGCAATCAGATGATGAAAGCTAAAACCAGAGGTTTGTCTTTCCAGTGAAAAGCAGAGGGAGTGAGGTGTTCCAGAGGTGGCTTTGGGAAATGGTTTATCCTTCAGGAATTGCAGGCATTGTTGTGCAATGTTTTCAGAAATAAAATTTTGTTTAGTCTTTGCACACTTGGCTGTGTCTTTCTCTAGGGAAGCAGCCTTGTCTCATGTGAGAGGACATTGTCCCTGTTGTAGTCAGAGTGTCTTCTCCATATCCTACTCTTGGTTTTATCCCTTGGTTTCTCCACTGAAATTGGTGGCATCAGCAATACTCTGCATGTTTGTCATCCACTGGACATATCTTTGGAGACAACCCAGGATTTTAGCAATTATTTGTCTCTGTTTAACCTCACATTTCCTTAGTTTTCTTCTAATGTTTTTATTTAAGTTCTTTCCTATTTTTTTTTCTTGAAATATCCACAAGTAGGCATTCTTTAGGTCATTGCTAAGTAAATGCCCTTTCAGCAGTGACCTCATTCAGCAGTCCTGCAGTGGAGCACTGCATCTGATGAAACATGAGCCTTGCCATCATCTCGGTGTCTCTTAGTTCGCTCTTTACCCACCGTAGTATTTCATGTCTTATTAATTGCAGAGTGAATTTTGGGCTCCAGGGCCTTTCTTTGACCTGCTCTGCGCTTTGCCAGGCAGTTGATGGCTTCATGCAGTGCTCAGGTTTCCTCTGCTCAATGCCTGAGGATAGAGTTGTGTTTGTTCATCAGTAAGAGGAACTCCTCTTAGAGCTACACAGTGACAGCACAGGAGGGAACAGACAAAAATTACTGTAAGGGAAACTTGTGTTAGATATTAGAAATTTTTTCCCTCTCAGGCATTGCACAGGAGCTCAGGAGGGGTTGTGAAATATCTGCTCATTGAGATCTCAATTCCAAACTCCCACAAGACCCTCAACAACCTGCTCCAGCTCAAATCATAATTATTTTCTCACTCTGTGCTACAGAATGATGAGAATTTCTTCCTTTAATGTCCTTGGCACTATAAAAACAACCATTTCAACAGGATTATGTTGGTTCTTGTGTTTGGTTTTGGGGTCAACCCAGGTTGTCTTGCAGAACTCCAAACTCAGAGTGCTGGAGTTGATGATTCCTCTCCATGGTAAACTCTGTAGTACTGGTCCTTGTTAGCTTATTTCCTGGCTCTTCCCTTTTCTCTCTTGGGTAGTTCATTGAGTTAATGGCTTTGAGAGGAATTCCTTCTGCCTCCCAGCATTCCTTATACCCAAACACCAGTTGGTCAGAATAAAGAACAAAGTGCCTCACCTTGCACTGGAAGGCTCAGATTTTCTCTCTGAGTTGCTACAGGATTCTCTTCTGCTTCAGGCCTGTTGTTATGGAATTGAGTGAATATCTTTCTGTCTCCTGAATGCCCTTTGCTGTCTGGTCTGGTTTCTCTTACTGTTTGTGGATCCTTTCAGCTGTGAGAGGTTGATGTTGGCCATGGGTGAAAATTGTGTGCTGATCAAGCTGTATTCTTTTAAGTTGTATGCTGAAAAATAAACAACTTGCCAGACACAAACTGTTCTAAACTCCTTTAATCCTGTTACAGGATTCCTTTTGCCTTTTTGCTGTACTAAAGAGTGAGTGAAAGGTTTGGGTACTGAGGTTTGAGATTGCTGTTTTATTTTGCCCTATTCAGGTGGCTATTAAACAGATCAATTTGCAGAAACAGCCCAAGAAGGAGCTGATAATTAATGAGATTTTGGTAATGAAGGAGCTAAAGAACCCCAACATAGTCAACTTCCTGGACAGGTAAATGCAGCCAGCTGGCTGATTCCTCATCCCAAGGGTGACAGGAGGTTCTCCCTTGCACAGACCTGCTCTTCCTCTACCTAAGGGTCTTGGAAGCAGACGAGGCTGTCTGTAGACTGTCACCCTGATGGCACAGGGACATGCTTTTGGTTTTCTCTTTGTAGTTACCTCGTAGGGGATGAATTGTTCGTGGTGATGGAGTATCTGGCTGGAGGCTCTCTAACAGATGTGGTCACAGAGACGTGTATGGATGAGGCTCAGATCGCTGCTGTCTGCAGGGAGGTGAGTGTGGAGGGGCTGGGCTGAGGAGTGGAGGTGCTCCCTGTTCCCCTCATTTTTTTTGGCATGCTCAGGTTAGGACTAATTGCTGCTGAAGCCATTGAGTAAAGATGGTACCACGAGCAGAAATCAATATTAAAGTTGCAGAAAATAACAAAATTAGGTTAACTCAGAAAACTGGGGCTTTGCAAGTTGTAACACAAAAAAGCTGCAGTGGTTTTTGAGGTGGGTGTTTGAGAATGTTTGGTGATGGAGCAAATAAAATCTGTGGGTTTGGTACCTGGGGTTCCTCATCCTGCTGACAGTGTTAACAGAAAGATATGAATAATGTGGACTATTATTAACAGAATAATATGAATAAAGTTCAGGGAGGAGCAATAGATGAGTTTAGCAGCTGGAAGGAATGGCTTTTTTAGCTTGGAGTAACAAAGAACATTCAGAGGCACTAAGAAAAAAATCTGAATATTAATGTATTGGTAATGTAGAAAGGAGAAAATAAAAAAAAAACCAACAAACTCCTGAAAACTTTGAAGTGTTTTTTCCAGAAGGAAGAAGGGGAACAGTGTTTGCTCACAGTTTGGAAGTGGATCTGCTGAAACAGGAGTATGTTAACAAACATATACTAAATTAAAGATGAACTGAATGCAGACTATCCTTTTCCCACTTCAGTCTTTCCCAAAGTGTGTGGCATCTGCAGTTCTGTGACAATTAAGCTTTTTTATGTGGATTTCTCTTGAAAATAATGCTCCAGAAGCTTGTAGTTGGAATAACTTTGAGCTTGCAGTAAGATTTCAAATGGAAGTGTTAAAAGCAGCTGATAACACAGCTTATCAGTGGTTCCTGCCCTGAGCAAGTGCCAGTATCCAGCTCAGGCTTGATTTTATCATGGCATAAGGAGAATTGTTATCTGTGTGCAGGAGAAACTGAGGCTTTCAAAAAGCCCATCTGACTCCATCAGCATGAAGAGGTTTTTTGTGACTCACCCCAAGGGAGGGGAGGGAAAGCAAACTTGCACAGTAACGTGTATGGACAGGGAAGGGTTTCCAGAGAAACCAGAGCTGGAAGCAGAGAACCAAAAGAGTAACTATTTACTGTGACAGTAATGAACTTTTCTGAGGCAGAAATCAAATACTGAGCTATTGTACTTTATCAAAACTCTTCTACCTAGTGTTTTAGATAAATTTAGTTTTGCCAATCAGTGTCACTTTGCTAAAGCAAACCAAGATAAAAAAGAAACTCAGTAGGGACATCTGTGCCAAGCTGCAAATGGCAAATGTTCTGGTTAGATGGAAAGGGAAAAATCTGGCTTTTGTTTTTTTGCCTTTTATTCTCAAATAACAAAAGTAAATTTCATTATGGTTTTGGGCAGAAACTTAGCGTGAAAGGTTTTCATCTGAAAACAATGCAAACCAGTATTAGTGCCTTTCAGAATGAAGATGGTTTACAGCTTTTGCTGTAGAAGTTGTGTGAATGTTGGACATGAAGCCTCACCAATTCTTCTTGGTGAGACCTCAGCCTGAAATCTCTCACTTAATCCTTTATGGTTCCACTGCAGAATCTGTGGGATGTACCAAAATTAACATCAGGGATTTCTGAGATCATCTTGTGTGATGAGGAGTTTAAAGGATGCATTTGTTGAGATAGGGAAACTCCACAGTGAAATCATTTTTGACCTCCTGAAATCTAGAGTGTATTTTTTAGCCCAAGAGCTTCCTCTGCTGGTTATTTTCAATAATACCTTTCTATTCTTGGCGCTCAGAGCTGGCTGAGGGGTGTGGACATGGCTTTGAATTTGTGTTCACATACAACCGTTCTGTTTCTGGGTGCTGAATATTGTTTTTTTTCTCTCCAATCCAGTGCTTGCAAGCGCTTGAGTTCCTTCATGCCAACCAGGTCATCCACAGGGACATAAAGAGTGACAATGTGCTGTTAGGAATGGATGGATCAGTGAAATTGAGTGAGTAGCAGACAATTGTTTCATGTTCTGTTTTCCCTTTTCCAGGAACCTCTGGCTTGGAGCGTGTAAATCGGTAGAAGGAGAACTGGCAGAGAAATTTGAGCTGGTTTTTGTTGACTATGAGTAATAGAAATCAATTCTGATATAAAATAGGTATTGGACAGCAGGTGCTGATACTCTGAGGGCCCTCACATTGAGGCTGTGAATGTGTTGGCCCGGAAGGATGTTGAAGCAAACCTGTGGCCCCATGAATACGTTAGTAAATAGGAAGTAATTGGCACAGGCAGTGAAGCAAAATGGGAATGATTGCAAGAGCAAAGTTGCAGCAAACTGCAGTGGCTATGTTAGGATGCCAGGACTTGATATTAATGCTATGTCCCATTCCTGAAAAGGCCACTAACAAGAAAATTGGGCTTTATTGGTCATTTATTGTGGTCTAGTCTTACCCTGTACAGCTTTTCTTGGATTGAAAAAGTTAAAAACAACATTTTTATTAATATAATCATGATAAAACAAACTACTTGCTCTTCATGGTTATGCATGCATGGGCTTGTAGAGTAAATCCTTTTCTGGTATGTGTAAATAAAAATGATGTGAAAGCACTGGTAGCTGTCACAGCTACTGAGAAAGGTGCATTACCTGCCTTCCTTGTGTGCAGGAATGTACAAAGCATAGAACAATCAAAGAATTAAGGCAAAAAGGTGTGAAGCAAAAAGTGTTTTTTGTAGGAATTCGAAGTGCCATGAAAATGTGTCCTAGCAGTATTCCTATTCTAGATGGTTTGAAGTCTCATTTTATTTATGCGATGGAGTGTGAAGAGAGATTATGAGCAACCTGATTTGCATACCAGCATTGTAGGTTTTTTTTTTTTTAAGGAGGTGCACAAACTGTGGATTCAGAGGCTGAGGAGAAGTGGACAGTTACAGCAGAGGATGTGGCTGAGAAGAGTTAGCTGGAGAAGGGTCAAAATTGCAAAAGAGATGTCAAAGCAAAGTGGCCAAAGGACACAGTTAGCAGCTGAGCCAAAATCATCACCCCAGCAGATTGGGGGAGGATGGAGGAGGAGAAAGAAGGAGTCACAGGAGTAGACAGGAGTCAGCTGCAAAAATTCCCTGTGTGAAGGGGAGGTGGTGTAATCAGTGCTGAACAAGCTCTTCTGGGGCTGTGTGATTATACTGCTTTAGCAAAAGTTTAGGGTGGGAGAAGCTGCACCTTCTTTTTGAGCTCTTGCCCTTCTCTGAGGGAGGCTGGTGACAGGACAGGTGTCACCACTTCAGCTGCACAGATACTGGTGGGTGTGACTGGGTTCCTGCCTCTTCTTCCTCTGTGCTGGTGGCTGGTGCTGGAGGCCTGGCTGGGAGGTCAGGAGAGCACACTGCAGCTGCTTCCCTGGGCTGGTCATGGAAATGGGCTGTGCTGGGAGGTGACTGAGACACTTTGATAAGGCCAAAAAGTGCAGGAGGAGCTTGGTGACTCCTATAGGTTTGGTTTCTGTTTGGTTTTGGGTTTTTTTTTTTTTTTTTCAGGCAGCACTGTGACTGTCAGGGTGGGGTAGTTCTGTGTGAAATGGTCTTGGTTCAACTTGGCACTTCCATGACTTGGCTCTTTCCTTAGCACTGCTTGGCATAACTCTTCCAAAATCACCCTGGAATTTAAATTTCTCTCTCTCTTCTCTCCCTCTCTCTCTCTCTTTCTCTAACTTAGTGTCAATGATAAAGTAATATCTGTCTCCTGCCTTAACTGTGTTCTTAGTGATGCTTTACATGCCTGGGAAGTGGGAGTGCTGCAGCTGGATAAAGTAACATGATGGGACATGCATTGCTGCTGCACCTGAAGGCTATAGGAATAGGTGACTTTTCTCGTTTTCTTGAGTGTGGTTGTTCTCTTTGGTAGTTACCTTGTGGAGAGGTTTGTTTGTCCAGGTTCCTGCTGCTGAGTGGGGTAGCACTGCACTTCCCTGGAGCCTTGTTTCCATGTTTGTTGGCTGTAGTACCTACATAGATGGCCAAAGTGCTGTGAAATGTTGACCTCAGTAGCTGCACAAGTACAATCTGTTTAGCAGGGCAGAAGCCATGGATTGTGGATGGATTTCTCCTAATTCAGGCTGTATGACACACCACGTGCAGAACACTCTGCCTCTGTTCTGCCTGACTGCTCATTTTGGCTGTTAACCATTCTAGAACTCTTGAAGGAAGGACTGGGCAAAACACCATTCTCCTGCAGGGTAATTCTTGTTTCCTGAGGACAAAAACTTTGCCTTCACTCCACGGAATTCTGCCCTGCTTAAGCACCTTCAGGTTTTGTATTTTCATTGCACGTTGGCTTTTTTTAATACGGAGAACGTAGTGGGGGAGGAAGGAAGAAACCACCCCCCAAACCCCTCTCAATTAAATATATGTGTAGCAATAGAGAAATCTTCTAGAAAAGCCACTTCTTGGGGTGCACCAGTTTAACCTCTTAACACTTCTGTTGTCCTGCAGCCGACTTTGGGTTCTGTGCCCAGATCACCCCTGAGCAGAGCAAGCGCAGCACCATGGTGGGAACCCCGTACTGGATGGCTCCCGAGGTGGTGACACGGAAAGCCTACGGCCCCAAAGTGGACATCTGGTCCCTGGGCATCATGGCTATTGAGATGGTGGAAGGAGAGCCCCCGTACCTCAACGAGAACCCCCTGAGGGTAAGCAGCTCTGGTGTTGCTGGAGCCGGGCGTTCAGCACTGTCAGTAATTGTTCATTAATTGCGTCTGCATTAAAAAGAAAGCAAAATGAAAAAGCCAACAAGCTTCAGCAGCACAAGAAAATTCCTTCAGAGGAAGAAAGCTGTCTTGAATTTGCAGTCAGCCTTACCCTGACTCCCCATCCCTGGAAGTGTCCAAGGCCAGGATGGGGCTTGGAATGACCTGGGATAGTGGAAGGTGTCCCTGCCCAAGCCAGGAGGTGTGGAACAAGATGGGCTTTAAGGTCCATTTCAACCTAAACCAGTCTGGAATTCTGTGATGGTACTTAGAAGATTTGCCTGCCTCTAACTGAAACACAGGACTTTGATCTCAGGCCTCTGTGATAGTTTAGGGAAAGCAAACCCAAAATATTATGGAAAGTGCTGCTGTGTCACAAACAGATATTTTCCTTGCTAAGGTCAGTATCTGTTGCCAAAAGATCTTGAGCATTTTTTTTGCTACTAGCAAGAATAGGTCATGACTGCCTACACGTGTGGCATTTTTACAGTTCTAATCTCTGAAGCTGAAGAGAAATAGGCTCATCAGAGGGCTTGGCATCTTTTAAAGCATAGTTTTGACAATACCTTATTCTTCATTTTGCAGGCTTTGTATTTGATAGCAACTAATGGCACACCAGAACTCCAGAACCCCGAGAAACTGTCCCCAATATTCCGGGATTTCTTGAACCGATGTTTGGAGATGGATGTGGAGAAAAGAGGATCAGCCAACGAGTTGCTACAGGTGGGACTCCTCTTCTCACAGTGTGAGGTCCAGAGAGCAGAGTCAGGTCAGCCTGCGATGAACCACACCACAGACTGGCACCCTTTCTTTTATTTTTTTGTGTGTTTTCTCTTGGGAACTGTAGTGAGAGCAGTAGTAGGAAAGATTTATAATATACTCCAAAGTTATTGCATCAAAATCTGCGATTTCACTCTGCCACTGCCAAAACATCCAGCAGTTTAGGAACTCCCTTCAGAATTGATAGCATTTGCATGGCTTTTCATACTTCCACTTGCAAATGTCCTCCTCAGAACTCCTGATAAAATGATCTGCTGGTCTCTGACTTCAGTGTTCAAGCTTTGAAAAGAAAAGTTTCCTTTCTTCCCCCTGGGTTCTGCCCTACGAGCTGAGCAGCTGGAGCAGTGTCCTTGCCATTGTGCCACCATTTCTCCTTTTAGCTTTGATTTTTAAAAACTTTCTGTGCACTGGAAAAAAACTGGTTTGTTAAATGAGATCTGCTTGTAAGCAGCATTGTGTGAAGGAGTGAGAGGATCACTGATGCCATTCCCGGGGAGAGCAAGGAGTAGCTCTGGGGCAGATGGTGTAGAGGCTTTCCCGGTAAAGCCAGCTGCTGCTTCTTATCTTTCTCTGATTATTTCTTGGTTAGATCTTTGTTTTGCTCATTGCAAGTGCAGCTTCAATACTCACCTTTTTCCAAAAACAGTGAGATATTCCAGTAGAAACTCCACTGGGCAAGGCAGTGTGATCCCAGCCAGCTTGGGATTGTTTTGTCCTTGCAACCACCAGGAGAAGCACATGAAACAAGTCAGCAATTAAAATGCAGAGTCATTGCTGCCTAGCTCCATGGAAACATGAATCCTGCTGGAAATCAAACCTTTAAAAGTGTGTCTTTCACTGATTCCTCCTGGTTTTGTCTTCCTGGCAGCATCCCTTCTTGAAACTGGCCAAACCTCTGTCCAGCTTGACGCCACTGATCCTGGCAGCCAAAGAAGCAATGAAGAGTAACCGCTAACATCCTGCCACAGCCTTCTTCCTTTTTCGTTTGTTTGTATTTTACAAATTCTTTATAATATATGAAATTGTTACACTTTGGGAGGGGGAGGGAAAGGGTTTTTGTGGGGGTAGGAAACGTCTGCAAAAGGGAAAAAAAACTCTCATCCAGAAGACACCCAAAATATATTGTGGCGACTCTAGAGATCCCTGTCTGGGGTCCAGAAGGAATTGAGGGCTGAATTACTGGCCTTTGTGGGTTTTTTTTTTTTTATTCTGATTTTTGTTTCCCAGACAGCCCAGAAATACCACTTGCAGTGCCCGGGGCTTTAATGGGTTTTAACGACTTCGCTGTAACAGCTCCCGTTGTACCCCCTGGGTACTTTCAATACTTGAATGACAGATTCAAGCTTTCAGAGAGCAGTACTAATTTTACCTGCTGATCTCTTTGACTCTCCTCTTCCTCCCCTCTACCTGCAATCCCTGTGGGAAGCTCCCAGTGACCAGATTCACGGCAGGTGTGGTGAATGTGAAGGTACATCTTGCCCCTCATTTCTTCCTTCAGATTAGCTGTCGCTGTACTGTAGAATCAGCAACTCGGTTACTTAAGGAATCATAATGTATGGAGATGATTTTCACTTTTTAAAATGAATTAGGAGAGAGAGGGGGAAGAGAAGTATTCAGCTGTTTATCATGCCTGTGCTCTGTGGACTTTTTTTTTTTAATCAAAAATGTGGCCTCTTTGTAGAACCGTAATGATTGGTCAAGTTTTTGGATGTGGGTTATGGATGTGTCGGTTGGGGTCAGATACTTTATTTATGATCAAATGATCAGTTCTAGTCAGGGCAAGAAAAAATTCCAGCTGTCTTCCTGTCTGCTCTTTTTTTCCCCTGTTAGACTTACTGGCCAGAAGCTTGAGGGGTAACGTGCTTGGTGCAGTGGGTGGTTCACAAACATGTATCTGTGCTCTGACTTGGGCTTTGGAAGTTATGCTGGTGCCTTTGACTTTTTTATTTTACGTTTCCCTTCTTTGTATCAAATACATTTTTGTATATGTTGTAATTTCCCCCTTCCTCCCCCCGCCAAGCAAATAATGCACCAACCTATGGAGTTGTCAGAGTTTAAAGTGTTAGAGCTATTTTTTTCCAGTTTTGTATGTGCTCCATTTGTACTAATGAAATCAGAAGAAAAATAACCAGATCTGAGGACACTGACAGTACAGAATTTTGGAAACATGATCTGAACAGATGATGATGAACACCTGGAGATGCCAAAGTTGTGAGATAAAGCAGAGGGGAAGCGGTGCTGTCAGGCCATGTGGGGCCTGTTGGACTGGCTGGTGTCGCTCTGATCCTTGTCACCAAAGTTGTGCTGGCCAGCATGGCTGCAGCCAACCCTTCAACACAACAAAAAGTGCCTCCTTCTGAAGGACAGCAACAGCCTGAGCGCTCTGGTGGTGAGTTTAGCAGAGCCTGTGCCCCTTCTAATGCTACAGTCTATGCATTTCAACCTCCCCAAGCATTTAAGGAAGAGCCAAGTAGTGCCAATGTGCCAAATGAGTTTGTGAAAGAGCAACCATGGCTTTAGTGGGATTGTACTGCATTCCCAGTGGGGCAGGGCCTGGGACAGACAGAGCTGTGGTTGGGTGTGGACAGAGGACCCTGAATAAAAATTTTTGCACGCTTTTCCAAACATTGTTGGCAGGGTATAGAAGTCATTTTCAGAGAATTTCAGTATCTCTACAGAGAGGATGACATTTTGGGGACTGGCAGCCAAGGTGTGACAAAACTTCCAGGTGAGAGCGGCCGGGCAGGACAGCAGAGGCAATTTGGGGGGATGGTGGAGGGGGAGCAGGGCTGGGATCTCACAGCTCCTGCGGGGAGCAGGGTGTGGGGCCAGCAGGGTGCCTTCTTGGGCAGGTTCAGCTTGTGTTCTGCTCCTGTGTGGTTTTTAAAATCTGTGTTGGGTTAATTATTTTAACTGCTCCTCACAGGGATGAATCTCTCTAGCTGTAAGTGTGAGAACAGTTATGGCTTTAAATTTTAAATTCAAGGAAGTGTCTCATGCCAGGTAAAGAAATCCAAGTGCATTTGCGTGGGGAAAAAAAAGTTTATTATGAGCCATGGACATTGTAATGACCCTGGTTTGAGTGTGTCCTGGTTCCCTGGTCTAGTGGAGCAGTGAGGAGGCTTAGCTGAGGAAAAAACCTGTTGTACCAGTGGTTCCCTCTTTGTCCATTGCTGGCAATGGACTTGGTGAAACTCCTTGTGCCAGAGTTAAGCTGGGAGCTTTTCTTTCTTTCATCTTTTTGTTTTTTCTTTTTTTTTTTTTTTAATGGCACAATCTAGATAAATTTAGCTTTTTAAAAATAGAAAACAAGAAATCATAAGTAATTTTAACTTATTAGTTCACTTTTATCGGTGAATGGGAACATTTTAAAACTTATGTTGCAAAATTTGTCCAATTTAGCCTGCTTAGGAGATGATTTCCCCAGATTCAGTCATCCTAATGCACAAATCTTGGCCCAAATTGTGTGTGTGTGACCTGGGATGGTGCTCAGCTCCCAGGCCCCACACAGCAGGTTGTGCTGTGGCGGGGTTTCCGTGGGGATCAGAGGTGGGGCTGGCAGGAGAGGAGAGCCAGGTGAAGGTTTTTGTGCTGTGCTGTTGTGTCTGGAGGGTCAGGCATCGATTTCCGAGAGCGTCTGCAAGGAGAGAAGCTCCAAGGTGGTTTTCCCTGGTGGGAGCAGAGCGGAGTCCTTGAGGGGGTGCAGGGCTGCCAGATCTGCTGGGGCAGGTGGGGAGCAGCCAGAGCCGGAGGAAATGATGGGAAGGGATGAGTTGCACTGAAATGTGGGGATCCTGTGCATCCCTCTTGGGTGCCCACCCGAGATCCTGCATGGGGATCAGACGTGCACGTGATCCCTGTGAAGTGGCAGCTTGCGGCCGAGGGGCAGGGAGTGTGAGATTCCTGGGATGTTGTGATCATAGAACAAATCTGAATTCTTACTAAAAACAGCCGTGGGAATGAGCACTTTGCCCTGCCTCAGGTGTTAATGAGGCTGATTGGAGCCTTCCCCCCTGGCTCTCCGTGCGGGGAGGTGCAAAGCTTTGGCTACAGCAGATGGGTCCCGTTGTCGGAGGGGCTGGGGAGGGAGCAAAAATGTGATTAAGGGTCTCTCCAGTTGGAATCGAGTCAATAAATCTCTCTGGTCTGTTTTTCCCTCTGTTCCTTATGCTGTTGATGGGAATGGAAGTAGGTGCAAGCTTTCCTTTTATTTTTTTAACTGTCTTCAGATGTTAATGTTGCCTTTTGTGTAATTTAATCCCATTATGTTATTTAATTGTTACTGCAATATTAACTACTGTATTTGTTGACTTTGTTTAATAACTGTTCTTTCAGGGCTAGAAATAAACTTTTAAAAAACCTTTGGGTTTTTTTTTCCCCCTTTTCCCTGTCATGAGTTTATACTTTTGAGGACAAGAGTACCTGAAAGAGTTCCTGTGTCAGTGTTTTACTGAGATTAACAGAATGTGTTTGTAACTAAGCTTCTTTTGAATGCTTGAATGACGGTGGGTATCATTTTATGCTATCCCAGCCTGTTTCTTTTAAAGTTTTATTACTCATTGGTGTCAGTACCAGCCATGGGATCACCACAAGCTTTCCTTTCTGACGCGTGCTGCTGGCAGATGGCTGTGCCTGCCAGAAAAACTCTGAATTGTTGATGAGAGGAAAGAAGCTCTGAGACACCTTTTTCACCCACTGGGGAAGAGATCCCTCACCCTCCATGCAAAGCAAATTCCAGCCTGGTCCATCCCAGCTGCATCTTGCCCCCTCATTCCCCAGTGCTGGGGTGGTGCTGATGGGCCCAGCGACCTCTGGCCAGTGGTGATGGTTCAGGGGCTGTTCCCAACAGCTCTGCTGTGGGTGCCATGGCTGTTGGAACCCAGGGGGTTCCTGTGGCATCTCAGAATGATCCAAACCCTGCTCAGGAGGCTTTTCAGCCTTGCCAGAGGTGTCGGAGAACCTGGATTGATACTGGGAGTGCCTGTGGCTTTGATTTTTATCCATGAGACAAATTACTAACTTATAAGAAGAATTGCAAGTCACCAGAGTTTAAAGAGTAGAGTAGCAGTAATTATAGATGGAAAGGGAAAGATTTGGNCAGAGAGTAGACAGTGTGCACGACAGTGTGCCTCGATCTTCCTTGCAGGACGCAGTGTGCAGGACACAGTGTGCAGGACAGTGTGCAGGGCACAGTGTGTCTCTGAAAGTTTTGCTGTGTCGACCTCGGCAGGGCAGAGAAATCTACTTTTGATAAGGAACTAATAAACTGCCTTGAGAACATGAACTAAAGACTCCAGAGTGCTTCTTCGTCTCAGACAGCTGATGAGAAAAGGACTTTTTGTACACTGCTGGAGAACCCAGGACAGGAAAGTCTCCGTCAATGGGTGCCATCCAGTGTCTTGTTTATAAACATTATAGCACAGGATCCATGGCAATTGAGCTGTCCTGCTGCCTGCTGGAAGATTTGGCTCCTGGGTTTGCTCCGTCGCCGCTGATCAGCGTTGGACCATGGGAGTGAGGGCACAGCTCTTGGAGGACTTGGGATGAGATCCATGGAGCTTCTTGGCCTCCAAGGCTGCAGAGAGCCACTTTTGTTTTCCACTGGATGTACAAAAAGGCTGTGGGATGTTGGCCTGCCCGTCCAGCCAAGGAGGGATTTATTTTGGGGTTGAGTCCGGGTCAGCTGGCTCTGGATGAAGTTCCTGCCTCAGTTGTGAATGGCAAAGACTTGGCGTGTCCTGGTTTCCTGTGTGTTACTGGGAAATGGACTCTTCCCTTTTCTTGTATGTTCTACAAGCTCTGCACTTACACTGACAAAGGGAAATGAAGAAACCACTCATCTCCAGCAACTGCTTCACCCAGACAGGAGGATGTTGCTTTGCTCAGAGCCTGTCTCCTCAGGGTTATCCATCTGTTGTAGTATCTTTGTCTTTCTATATGATCGACTCTGTGCATTTAAACTGGTGTTCTCTAACACTGCATTTAAGTGATTTGACATTTAATTTCTGGGGGGAAGGTGGACACCAGGGGAAGGTGCTTAGTGGAACTAAGTGGAACTTAGGACTTCGACTTTTGTTGGGATTTTGATACTTGAAGGAGAGCAGGGCTTTGGCTTATTTTGGATGGCATGGCTGAAAGTTGCAAGTACTTGGTAAATCCTCCTGAATCATGTGTGAACTTGCTCATCCCTTGTTAAACCCAAGAGCAGCCCCATTTTTTGAGATCAGCTCATTCAAGACTGGGTGTTTAAAACACAGTTCTTGAAGGCAGTAAATTTGGGGGCAGCAATTTCTCCCTTTTGGGGCTGTGGAGAATTGCTGCAAAGCTGAGCGCAGCTGTTCGGGCTGCAGCAGGAGCACGCTGGCTAAAACCAGGCTGGGTGAAAAGTGAAGATCCTCATTAGGAGCATTTTCATGGTGGTGCCTGAAGAGCATTGTTTGGTTTCAGTTTATGCTCCCAGGGATTTGTACAGCTGCATTTCCCCCTTTTTTAATACAACTTGCATTTTGCTCTCAAGATTATTTTTAATAAAAACAACCATCCTCGGTCATGTGAGAAAGCGATGTGAAAGTTTGCTGAGCTCAGCCAAACTCTCTTTGGCTGTGTGGAGGAAGCAGGTTCTTCTGAGAGCTGTTTTCCCTGCTTTGAATCCAGCCTGAGGAAGGGTTTCTTTTTCTTGAGGGAGGGAAATACCACCAAGTTAGAACGATGACTTTCTGTGACTTCTCTACCTGCAGCCTGTTGGGAGGGAGCAGAGCAGTGCTGGCACAGCTCATCCTGCATTTCCCAACTGGTGTCTGCACTGTCCTCCAGCACATCATCACTTAAAATCACAGAATCACTAAGGCTGCACAAAACCTTTGAGAACATCAAGTCAAATCCATCAAGATTTCAAATCCCCGTTGACCTGAGTGTTGAAACAGCTGTAGGGACTGATGGTTTGGTGTTTTTTTAATGGGGTTTTCCCAGTGGGAAGTTAGGGGTTGCTCATTCTCTTTCAGGCACTTAACAGGCCCCCAGACTTCTGCTTTGGAGCTGTGTTGAGTCAGTGCAGAGGAGGGAAGAGCAGCCAGGCTGTGTCAGGGCACAGATACGTCTCAGTGATCCTGGTGTTTCCTGGAGGGCTGTGAGCAGTGAATCCAGCTTGGTGCAGCTGTGAGGACACTGATGGGACTCAGGGCAGCTCCTCGGAATGGTCTGGAGGGGAGAGGTGCCCACACCATGTGCAGGGCTGACCTTCCTCAGGACAGATGTCTTCTGGAATTCCTTGAGGTTTCTAGAGCCGAGGATGACCCATCTTTGTTCTTTTTTCCTCTCAGTGCATGCTTGTACTAAGGATTTGGGTCTTTTCAATTAACTCTTGGGTCCCCTGGAGCCTGACCATGAAGGGAAACTTGCCCCAAGTTCCTGCTGCATTGTCACAGCAGCTGGGAACATGTGGCTGCTCCTGGAAAGCTCTAATCCACCCTCTGCATGGTGAAACTTCCCTAAATAACCTTATAACTCTTGTTTTCTGTAGCTGTTGCCTCTTTGAGGGCAAAAATAGCGAGGGAGCCAGGGTGGCTCTGCTCAGCTCTCGTGACCCTTCAGTGTTTCTGGGGAGCGTTTCTTTTGCTGAACTCTGGAAGTGCCAACTTGTTCCTGTCCCATGGCTAAACCCCCCCACTTAAATATCTGCATTTTAGGTCCTGAAGCAAATTTGGTTTAGAAATACAACAATGTTCCAGCTACAGAAAAGGGGGTTTTGGTGGGAATATTGGAATTTTTAGATAGTTTTGTTCCTAGAAGAGCAGCCCTGCAAAGCTGCATGGAGTCTGCTCATCAGCACTAACAGAAATGAGGTAATGAGCCTCTGGCGTTGGCAGGGACACCTTCCACGAGCCCAGGTGGCTCCAAGCACTGTCCAGCCTGGCCTTGGACACTTCAGGTATCCAGGGGCAGCCACAGGCATCGGAGCCAGGCAGAAAGCAAATGAATTTTTTTTTGTTCCTTCTGGAAGAGCTGTCAGCTCTGGGGAGCTGCTGTGGGCTCTCAGGTGTGAATGCTGGGGCTCAGTGCCTGGTGGGGATAACAGCAGGGTTTGCTGGGACAAACAGCTTGGTGGCTGCTCCAGCTGCTGTGGGCCTGGCAGCTCCCTGTGGCGCTGGCATTGCCCCTGGGGGCCACATGTGTGGCCTTTCCCAGGCCTGTCGGGCTGTGCCACGTTTGCTTTTGCTTGGCTTTATAAAGAGGAGGTGCAGGAGCTTCCTTTGCTCCTTCCCAGACTCTGCCCCCAGCTCAGCCTTCGCTATGGACAGCTTGAACGTCTCCATCGCTTTTTTTTTGGTGGTCGCTGGGGCTTGCCAGGTGCTCAGGTGGCTTTCCAAGAGGCTTCTGTCCCCCAGAACACACAGCTGCCTCGCCAAGGAATTTGCTGGCTCCTTCCAGTTGTGCATGAGCTGCCTGGAGCTGAGGATGCTGATGGAGATTGGCCCCTGGGTCGGTGGCTTTGGCCTGGACGTGCTCCTGACCCTGCTCTTCCTCCTCTCCGCCGTCCACATCGCCTCTTTGGACGGCGCCTCCGCTAACCCGACCGTGTCTCTGCAGGAGTTCCTGCTCCTGGAGTCCAGCCCGGCAGCCACAGCGGCCAAGCTGCTGGCCCAGGGCGTGGCTGCAGGGACAGGCTGGGCTGTCACTCGGCTCTACTGGTCCTGGGAGCTGTCACAGCTGCACTTCTTCCAGAACGTGATCGCGCCGGAGTGCGGCTCCTCCATCCGCACCTCCCTGCCCCATGCTGCCCTCGTGGAAGGCTCCTGCTCCTTCCTGTTCCACCTTGTGCTCCTCAAGGTGCGCCAGAGTCACCCCCTGGGCCGGGTCCCTGCGCTGGCAGCCACTGTCACCTTCCTGACCTATGCAGGTGAGCAGCACGGGTGCTTCTTTTTGAGTCATTGGGAAAAGAACCTCATTTGTGGGGGAGGAACAGCTCCCTGTTTTCCAGCCTCCAGGACTGGAGAGGTAGGGATTAACAAGGTAATGACTATTGAGGTGTGTGTTTTCTGTGATTTTGGGCAATATTTGTTTTGGGATGAAGATGGCAGTTTGGGCTGCAGGTGAATGTTGGCTCACAGCTCAAGGCTGGGATCCCTTCCCTGGAACGTCCCCTCCTGCAATCCCTCGGTCCTGCACTGAGCTTTTCTGCTTCCCACCAAGTCCAGGGCGACGAGGGTGGGGTTTCCCCACTCCAGGAGGGGTCACAGCCCTGTGCCAGTGTTCCAAAGGGTGCAGTGGGACTGTTGGCCACATTTCTCTTCCCACACAGCCGGACCATTCACTGGGGCCTTCTTCAACCCTGCCCTGGCCACAGCCACCACCTTCCACTGCTCGGGGAGCAGCTTCTGGGACTACATCCAGGTTTACTGGCTGGGGCCCCTCACAGGTGAGATCTTCCCGGGGGGCAGGAGCTGGCATGGGGGTGAGGCAGAAGTGCTCGGTGTAATATGGACTGTTCTGGCAAAGGGCTGAACCTGGAGCTGCTAGTGGCAAGTGTTGTTTTCCATCCCCTCGTTGTCTCTGGAGTCATCTCTTTGCTGTTCATTTTTTTTAAATCCAACTTTTGCGCGGTACCAGGGTGGAAATTTCCCCGAAGCCAAAATGTAGGGGAGGTTTAATGAAGGGGTTTTAGGGCAGTGACAGGCTGAGCTGTGCTTGGAGCTTGTCCTCAGCTCCAGGATGGTCGTGGGGGGCTGTGTGTGTGCTGAGAGGAGAGACAAGTGCCTGATCCCAGGGTGGAGCTGGGTGGAGGTCGGGCTCTGCTCCCAGATAACAGTGATGGGACAAGAGGAAATGGCCTCAAGTTGCCTCAGGGCAAGTTTAGGTTGGATATTGGGATAATCTTCTCCCTGAGGGATGGTCGGGCTCTGGCACACTCAGCTGGGGGCAGTGGTGGAGACTCCATCCCTGCAGGGATTTAAAGGCCATGTGGATGGGACACTTGGGGCCTGAGCGAATGGTCGGACTCATGGGCTCAGAGGACTTTTCCAACTTTAGTGATTCTCTGCCAGAAAACCACTGGGGTGGTTTATGGCTCTAAACAAGTTTATTATGTTAGGGACACAGTGGTGAATTCTCCTCAAAGCAGCACAGTGAGGATCCCTCAGCTCTGGCGGGGACCTCAGTGATGCTGTGCTGCCTTTCGGTCCTGAGGAAGGCTATGACAAGGATCCAAAAAGGATCCAAAAGCGCTGCTGAGCTGTGGGGAGGGTGGAGATTCTGGACACAGCTGTCGGAAGGGGTCTGTGCTCTCATTCCAGGGATGCTCGCTGCCCTCCTGCTGTTCCAGGGCAACATCCCGCTCCTCTTCCAGAAAAATCTCCTCTACCGCCAGAAAAACAAATACAAGGTGTTCAAGGCAAAGGTGACAGCGCAGGTGGAGGGTGACAAATCACAGAGGAAGAGGAAAGGGGGTATGAGCAACTCGGAGCCCCGTGCCTGAGCCCAGGGGTGCTGGCAGCCCTTTTTCTGGAGAGGGTTTCCCCATCGTGGAGATTTTGCCGCTCATTCACTCCTTAAAGCATCACAAAGGAATCCTCACACGATGCTTGAGCCCCTGAGCTCCTTTGGGAATTGCTTTGAAAGCCTCCCCGGAGAGCTTCAAGCGTTTCAAGCCCACGCTGCTGCCGAAAACACTGAACACTTTTGCATGAATTGCTGGTTGCCTGGTGCTGCCAGGAATCTTACAGAAAGTTGGGACCATTCCATGGGCAGGCTTGAGCAGCTCGAGGTTATTGCATCTCCTCTGGGGATGTGCTTAGCCTGGGTTTTGGTGCTGCAAAGCATCAAGAAATGGCGCACAAAGGGTCTGTGGTGAGAAAAAAAATTAAAAAAAAAAAAAAGAGACCCAGG
>VXBU01002290.1:191625-208514 GCA_013400315.1 Bombycilla garrulus
AAAAAGGGGACAAAAGGGGTTGGGGGAGAAAAAAAAAAAAAAAAAAAAAAAAGAGACCCAGGCAGCTGCTGTGTTTGAGCAAGTGCATCCCTGGGCTCTGCTCCATGCCTGCGTGAAATACTCCTAACTATAAAATTACAATTTGTGGAAAAAAAAATAAAGATAGAAGCTGTGGTTGGCATTTGGGTGAGCATTGTCATTCCTGGGAGCACTGCTGGGAGCCTTCCCTGAAAGTGGGAGTCCCTGTGATGCCCAAACCACCTGTGCCGTGCCCGCTCTGGAAAGGGGGATGTGGGGGAAACACCAGCTGGGAAATGGGGATCCCCCAGGCCAGGTGGGGCCAGGGCACCCATGGGAGCTGCACCCCGGACGCTCTCCTCAGGGAACAGCACAGGGACATTGTGAGGCGCTGGCTGTTCCACTATCTCTGCCCGGGATCAGAGTTCCTGACAGGAACTGAGCTGCTCCTATTTCCTGAGGTGCAAACAGGGAAATAAAAATAAGCAAGTGGTTCCCGATTAAACCCGGAGTGGAGGTGTCAGAGGCGGGTTTGGTACCAGCCCTGCTCCTCCCTCCACTCCATGGGGAGACACCCCAGGGTGCTGATGGCCTCAGCCCAGCTGATTTCCTCTGGGATTGCCCTCTTGGGGGGGACCTGCAGGCCCCCCAGAACCCAAGGCTCTGAAACCACGAGCTCACCCCACATCCCAACAGGAGAAATGAGAGAAGGGACCAACACAGCCACACACAGATGTGCCTCAGAGATGAAACTTTATGGAACACACAGCACCCCAAGGCCGTGGAGCAGAATCCCTAAATGGTGCCCTCTGCCCGAGCCTGGCAGCATGCTTGGCACTGGGAGCACAGCCTGGCTTTTCTCCCGGTTAAACTGAGCAGGAGACCTTTGGGTGGAAACTGAAACCTTTGAGGCTCTTCATGGCTGCCCCAGGGAGAGCCTGGGATGCTCAGATCCCCCTGGGCAAATTTTTCAGCACCTCTTTTGGTTTAAAAATCATGCTGAAAAGCCAGAGGTGCGGCCTCTGTTTATGCCAGCTGATTTGCTGGCTCTGCTTTGGATTCAAGGAGAAGTACGGGATGAGAAAAGTCAGGCTGAGCTGCCTCCACAAGCCATTCCTGTGTGATCTTTTCCCGAGCAGAGGATATTCCTGTGGCAGCTCGGGGCTGTGGGTTGGAATTTCTGGCTGCAGGGAGACTCAGGAGATGTTTCCCTGCCTCACAGGGATGGAACTTGAGCTTGGCACTGCAGAGTAGGATGCTGATCCCATAAATGCAGCATCCAAAGGCAATGTGTAACCACAGAGTCAGTGCAAAATAATTCTGGGGTCCCTTTTTTCCGTGGTAATTTTTTTTTTTTTTTTGGTTGGTTTGGTTTGGTTTGGGTTTTTTTTCACTTTCCAGTATGTATTAGGACACATTCAAATGTTTGCGTGTGCTTCTGGGGCTTCTGGGGAGGTCGTCTACCGGGCAGACTGATGTAATTAAGGGGAATTTAAGGAGTGACAACGACTGTTGTTATTTTTAATTAAGAGGCTGCTTTTCCAGCACGGTAACGTTTAGGGAGCAGGAGAGAAGGTGCAGCTGCACATGCAGACAGACTCGTTCCCAGGCTGTAAATCAAATTCTACAGCTCTGATTTACAGCCTGGCCCTGTTCTGCTGCAGTCTCTGGTGCGGGGTGAGGATCTGGGCTGCCCTCCCGGATCTGCTCCTCGCTGCTGGAGCCGGTGCTGTGCTGAGGCTTCAGCTGCTGACTGGGGGGGGATTTCCCTCTGGAAATGTCCTGTCCAGCCCCTGGGACCCCCGTTTCTGCCCCCGGCAGCGCCCAGAGCTGGTGCTCAGTGGTGCACGGACAGAGGTGCCCGGGGCAGCACCCCCAGCGCGGGCCGGGAGCGCGGAGCCTCGCTGTCCTCAGCAAGGGCGGGTGGAGAAGGATGCCCGGAGGGGCCAGCGGGGCTCAGTTTCGGGCGGCCTCCAGCCGGTGCCGCGGAGCTCGGTCCTGCCGGGGGTCAGCGGGCCCGGGGGTCTCGGGGGGCGGCGGCGGGAACTGCTTCTTGTAGAGGAGGCTGCTGTACTGCAGCTCCGGCGTCACCAGCCGCCGGCACGTCCGCTCCAGCTCGCCGTCCAAGCCCTGCTTGAGGTTGTAACCCAGGATCCTGGCCTTGCCGTACTGCAGCGGCCGCAGGGACGAGTCCTTGATGTCCTTGGGGGCCACGCTGCCCGGGCCCTGCAGGCAGGTCCGCGCCAGCTCCGCCTGCCGCTCCCGCAGCGCCCGCACCTCCCGGCCCATGCGCTCCCGGCCGATGTCCCGCTCGATCCTCTCCCAGAAGGTTCGGTTGAAGTGCGTGTAGATTTCCCAGTCCAGCCTGTTCCAGGCCTTCAGCTTCTCCACGACGGAGTCCGGCAGGGGAGACTTGGTGCTGCTGTCCCTGGAGTTGAGCGGGAAGGAGACGACGCTGTCCAGGTCCCAGCACAGCACCTCCTTCAGCAGCACCATGGACTCGTCGAAGTACTCGGAGATGAGCAGGAGGTCGAAGGACGCCTCGATGGCCTTCAGCATGAGCTTCACCCGCTCGGGGGACACATCTGCGTCGGGGTTGAAGCCGAAATCGAAGGTCATGAGGTTCCTGGCGTAGTGGCGGTCCCCGCTGGCGGGGTTGTAGTAGCGGTAGGGCTGGCTGAGGAACTCCTCCAAGCTGCGGACGCGCGAGAACGCCGACGCGCCCTTGTAGTAGGCGAAGGAGGACTCCATCAGCTGCACCGGGTTCCTCAGGATGGAGAAGTAGACGGCAGAGCTGGGCACCACCTTCTGCACCTGCGGGGGAGGAAAAGGAGGGTTTAAAGGCGGGGTGGGAAGAGGGGACCTGCCGGGGCTGGAGAGGGGGCGTGCTGGGGAGGATTTCAAGGTGCAGCTCATTGAAGGGGCTGTGGGCAGCTCCAGAAGAGTCACGCTGTGGGCAGAGCAGTGAGCAAAGCTCCCCACGATGGGCTGCTGCTGCTGCGTGGCCGGGCTGGGATGGAGATATTGCCCTTCTCCTTCCCTTTCCCCATGTCCACCTGCCCTCAGGTGGCATCCACAGGGCTGGATCCATGCTGGGCACGGCTGACCCGAGCTGATGCACTTTGGTTGTTCTCCTCCTGCAGCTGGTCCCCTCTGGGCAGGACATGCCCCAGGGCCCACCAGACAAGAAAGAGATGAGAGCTGCTGACTGCTGCAGATACTGCCTCCCACTACCGTGGCTCCCAGCGCAGGGCTCCGTCAAACCTGCTCGCAGAAGCTCTGAGGAGACGCCAGCAACACGCCAGGCACTCGTGGACAGTGCTGGCTCTCTTTAGTTCACCCTTGCAGAGTTTACGTGCTCGGCAGCAGCCCCTCCTTGTGGCCGGGATCCCCTCTCCCCGTTCCCCGCCCGTCCCCGCGGCCCCGCCCGTACCTCCGGCTGCAGGAACCGCATGTGGTGGCAGAGGATGTTGAAGCGCCGGGGGCTCGCTGGGGAGAAGTCCTGCACGAACCTGGCCAGGAAGTGGTGAGGGTAGTAGAGCTGGTAGCCCCCGCCCTGGGGAAAGGCGAAGGTGAGGTTGTGCGTCTCCCCGAAGCGGAACAGGATGTTCATCACGGTGCTGCTGGCGCTCTTGTGCACTTTCAGGAAAACAATGTCAGTCTTGGGCTTGCACGTCTTCCCTCGAGAGGTCACCCCTCTGGCCTGCTGACCTCCTCCAGCTGTTACCTCCTCGACCTTAAAGGCTTCTGTCCAGCTTGGGAAAAATCCTGTCTCCAGGTCTGGTCTGTAGGAATCCTCTGCCTGCAGAGGTTGAGCTGAGTTTGGGGCGGGCTGTGTAAAGGAGGGGCCCCACTCAGGGTGGGGAGAACCCACAGCTCGAGGCTGAGTCTGACTCTGTGCCTCCCCCTGCACCGTTCTGGGTGGGGACATTCCCTTCTGCCCCTCTGTGCCCAGCCTGTTTGGGAAGATGATGAACTTGCTGGTGACAGCTTCTGCCAAAACTGCGGCGGCCCTCCCGGGAAGGCCTGGAGAAAGACTTTCCCTGGCTGTTTTTTCCAGGCCAGGAAGCTGGGGTTTCAGCTCCAGGTGGGCTTTCACCTTCTCGCTGCTCCCCTCAGGCTGCTGCATCCCGTGCTCCTCCTGGCTGCTTTCCAGAGGGGTCTCCTGTCTGAAGTACAGGTGCATCCTGACAACATCCTCAGTCGGAGCAGGGGCTGGCTCAGCTTCTCTCTGTCCCTGAGGGGAGTCCTCCTCCCACCACAGGCCGGGGCTGCGCAGGGCAGAGCCGAGCCCGTGGCCCATGGTCTGCTGCAGGCCGCGCTCCAGCTCACACTGGCAGCTCCTGTGACGGGGAGAACACAATGCTGAGCTGCTGGACATGGGAGGACAGTGCAGAGGCAGCTCCTCTGCTCCCCAGTGAACCCCCTGGCCTCCCAAAGTCACCCTAAAACACGTTTCCCTCTTTTCTTGGGGTGGGTGGCATTGATGATGGGTGTAGGGGCTTCACTGCTGCCCTGAAGGGTGGGAGTGGGTGCAAGAACTTGGGCTTGACCGTCTCGGAGGTCCTTTACAACCTTAATGCTTCTATGGAGAAGAGAAGGACAGCTGAGCAGTGATGTGGCAGTGTCGCTGTCTTGCTGGAGCATGACAGGATGGTGGAAGGGGCAGAGCAAAAGGAGGCAAGGAGAGGGAAGAGCTGGCGGTCCGGAGAAGCTGGAGGAACATCTGCAGATAACCCAAGGCTGGGGGGAACTGGGCTCAAGGGCTGCTGGGTTTTGTGGACAAAGCCCAGAGCAACCTTGTCTGACCTCAGGGTGGGCTGAGCTCTGGGCAGAGCACAGGGGTGAGACGTGGGACCCCCAGAGGATCCCCTCTCTCCTGGATTTTCCCCCCTGTCTGAGGAAGACCCTGCTGGGTGGTTCTCAGGAGGGCGGTTCTGAGCCCCCCTCAGTGGCCAGCAAAAGGCTGGGGAAGGAGGAGGTGCAGGAATTCTGCTCAGCACCTACCCAGGAGACTGCAGCTTCTCCACAACCTGAAGTGTGACCAGGAGGAGGATGAGGAGGCTGAAGGAGATCCAGAGCCGACCTGGCTGGCACCTGTAGATTGCGCTCAGCTTCCTGCAAGGAAACAGACATTTGAGACCATTCCTGGGCAGAAGAAGCAGGCGGGAAAGGTGCCTGGAGGCTTTTTATCTTCCTTTTAGGTGAGGTCGCGCTTTCAGGGGCGGAAATGATGCAGAGGCAGCGATAACCGAGGAACCTCCAAGGCTGTGCCCCAGCAGGGCAGCCTCGTGGAAATTTCCAGATGGGCCACAGATACTGACTGTGCTGGAAGGCAAACAGTGATAACCACGGAGTCCCTTGGCTGCTCCTAGAGCAGCCTGAACTCCTCCCAGGCAGCAGGAGCCTGTGTGCTCCCTGCCCAAGAAGGATCAGTATCCCGTCTTTATCAACATGGACAATAAATCTGTTTTTTCCCTGCTCTCCCCGCTCTGTGCTGTCGGATGCCGTCTGCACAGGCTTCAGCTGTGGCTGCAGATGTGATGCCACCACAGGGATCCCAGCAGTGCCTGGATTTTATCTGATTTTAGCCATGTCTACAACAGCAGTGTGATTTCTTCAGGCCATCAGAATTGTGCTGTCAGGGTTTGGGTTGTGTACGGTGACATTAAGGCCATGGAAATGCTGCCACAGGGCTCCTTCTCTCTGTAGGGCTTGCTGCAAACCCTGGTGGACCTTGATTGTGGCTTTAATCTTCAGTGGAACCATCAAGGGGCTGAATTTCCTGGAAAAAAGGGCTTGTTTGTATTTTATTTTTTTCACAGAAAGGTTGTCCAGTCCCAGTGGATGTGGCACTTGGAATCATGGGTTAGTGGTGGCCTTGTCAGTGCTGGGGGAAAGATTGGACTCAATGATCTTAGAGGGCTTTTGCAACCTGAATGGTTCCATCATTCTGCTGGTTTTTCCCCAGGGAGCTCATTAACAGGAGATGATTTGAACTGAGGATCTAGTTAAACCCTCTGGCACTGGGCTCTGCTGTGGGGAAAGTCCACCCAGCCAGCCCCACATGGTTTCTGTCCCCTCCCAGGGAGGGAGAACCGCAGGCAGCAAGGACCTAAATGGGAGGAAGTAATGAAATGAAAATTAACGAAAAATTAATGAATTAAAGAAATTTGGGCAGAGCCTGCTTGGAGGCTGCATTCCAAGCTGGGTTCACTGGCATTTCTGGCTTCCTGCAGCAGTCAGCAGGACCAAGACAGTGGGACTGGGGCTGCACAGACCTGCTTGTCCCAGAGCTTCTCCATCTCCGTGGTGCTTTCTCTGCTGCTCTGGGCAGTCCTGACACATGTGGGAGCAGGACTCTCGTGGTGAGGCAGCAGTGACACAAACGTGGGCTCTCCAAAGGGGCCGTGTGCATCCCACTGGTACAGGAATTTAGGTTTGCACTGAGAAACTAGGTTTGTTCCAGGAAAATCATCAGCTGTCATGATGAAGTGCAGTTTGATAATGACAGCATTGTTTGCAGTGGTTGGACGCTCACGGGCACGGTTCTGCCCTCTCCCAGGAATGTCCCTTCACTGAGCTGAAACTCTCAGCTCCTCCCAGGAGGATTTTAGTGTCTAAACTACTCAGGGCTAAAGGCTGGGAGGTCTTAGCCCATGGCAGTGCTACTGAGGATTCAAAAGGTGTCATTACTGCACGTAATTACTGCTCATCAGCATCACAGCACCCCCAATCCTGATGGCAACCTCGAGGTATCCACGCTCTTTGCCACTGGAGGAGCAGACTGCCGAGCTCAGATGAGACAGAGGTGGCAAACGCTCCCGTGGGTCACTGCCTGGCCGTGCCAGTAGCACAAGGAGACCCTGGTGAGGTCACAGATAAACGATGTGACAAATAACAGAGCAGAAAATGCCAAATGCCTAACACAGCTTAAAATGCCAAGAGGTGTTCAAGCGGGGGGGTGAAGCAGAGACCCGAGGCTGCCCCAGAGCTGGTGTGAGGGAAGGTTTGTTGAAATAACTCCATGTGGAAGATCAGAGAGACCACGGAGGGAGCAGGCAGTGAGGGAGGAGCTGCTCCAGAATGAAGGGATTCCTCTGCATCTGGTGGGAGACTCCATCCAACTCTGCCATCGCTCCAAGCAAGGCTGACCATAATTTTGTCTGGCTGACCATGGTTAAGACAAGCAGCAAAAAGGGAATGAAGGACTGCACCACTGAGATATTTGGTGATGCACAGAAACTCTGGGGGGATCTGCAGGAGCACACAGTAACAAAGCCAAAATGATGGAACACTTCCCTCCCGGCAGAACTGGGGCCAGCACCCTCTGCCACTCCCATACCTGTGTCTGGTGCAGGTATAATTCTGGGATTGCTTCTACAGAGCTCGTAAACTTTCAGCCCATGAGAATCTGTGAAAGATCCAGGTGCTCTGGCTCTTTTGAGGGGGCTGTTGAGTTGGTGGAACACCCAGCTGAGAGCACACAACACGTGTTGGGCTGGCCAGGCTGGCACAGAGACAGAGCCCTTCCTTCCCTCCTCCAGGCTGGCTCTCATGGGATACATGGACACCAAGGAGGGCGTGCAGTGCTCAGATTTGCACTGAAGATGCCAAGAAGTTGCATTGGAAGCAGCAAAATGTCAGTTAAATGGCACACGGTGCACGAGCAGCCCTTGTTGTGGAGGCTGGAGCAGGTTGGCACGACGTAACCAAACAGCAAACCTTCCAAAGGCTCAGCTGCCCTCCGTGGGTCACCCTGCACAGATCCTCTCCATTTTCACACTGGGATGGGCTCAGGGATGCGTGCCCTGGGGCAGAGTTACACACCAGAGCAGCAGGAAGGTGTCCAGGCTGCACCTGGAGCCCTGCAGGGCGGGTTGGGCTGCAGGGCCCAGCTCCTGCAGAGTTTTGGGGACGCCTCCATCTGCAGGCAGGCTAAGGCTGAGGAGCCCCCTCAGACCAGAGCCCGTGTGCTGTCACCTCCAGAAGTCACAGACAGGCTGCAGAGCTGGGTGCAGTGCCCCAAATTTGCCTTTGGCTGCAAGGGCTCAGTGGAAGAGCCAGAGCAGCTGCATCCCCCTGTGCTGGCTCAAGGAATTTAATCCAGACCTGAACTGATGGTCAGATCTTTTCAGCGGATGGTGCCCCAGCTGCATCAGTGCCAGCTGCAGGGGAGAGGGTGCCACTTGTTCTTAGACTGCAGATTTTCCCTCTGTTATCCCCCCCCTGCTCCAAGCAGAGCTTCCCTCTGACCCCTGCCCCTTCCCTGTCCAACACAGACACAAATTCCCCAGCCAGGATGGGTCTGTGGATGAAGTTTCAGGGCCCTCAGGGTCCCAGTCAGCTGTGGGAGGTGCTGAGGCTGAGCTCACCAGGCAGAAAAAGATTTCACTGTTTTGCTGTGCTCAGATATTCTGGCAGTGAGTGAAGCTGCACAAGGAATTGATGTAGTTACCTACACCAGCCACAGCCTGCTCCCTCTGAGCAGTCACTGGAGACATTTTTTTTGGGCAGTAAATAAGAAATTAGACAGAACGGTCAGCAGGACGCTCAGGTAGCACAACAAGGGCCTGCGTGTGTCAGTGCCCACCCTACACTTGGCAGCTGGCTTGGGAATAACCCCGAGCCTCTCCCCCTGCAGCTCTGCCCTGGCCAAAGGGCTCTGCTGTGGAGCCAAGCCTTGCCCTTCCCAAATCCCTCCTGTCCAAACCAGAGCCTGGGGAAGAGGGCCCCTCACCCTAAGGGCTGCCATGTGAAAAACCTGCCCGGAAACACATTTCTGCTCCACACCTGCTCCTCTGGTGATCCCTCCCCGGCACACTGCAGGAGGAACCAGCATCCCATTGCTCTGCCAAGCTCTGTGCCACTCTCCTTCCCTTGAGGGCCTCACAAAAAAATGCAGTTTTGCAGCTGCCCCTGGAGCATCACCAGAAGGAGAAATCCCCATCACCCCAGGCTGCCCTGCGCTGATGTTGAGCAGAAACTCTGCTCTGCCCATTCCCATCACCACTCAGCTGTTTCCCAGCACACAAAGGGATCTGCAAGGACATCAGGGCATCACCTCTGGGTAGGATGGAATGAGAATTTTCCTTAGGGAAATAGCGTTTTACTTAAATAAATATGTAAAAATATTCCACTTACGTGATCAAATACCTTCTGAATTTCAGCATGGTGAGCTGGAGCCTTGGCTGGTGGTTATCATCAGCCCGGGAGACTGGAAAGCAAACACCTGGAGCCTGGGCTGTGTGCTGTGGCCAGAGGCCCCTCCCCGGGGGGGCCACCGGGACAGAGATGCCGTCAGACCTTCCCACCGGTGCCCTGTGCCTGCCCCAGGGAGTGCCCAGCCTCTGAGAGCGTGAGTCTTCACCCCTGCCACGTCACACAGAACACTGGGCAGGCTGTCCACCCATGCCAGTGTCCCTGCCTCGCTCTTTGGTTTCACCCACAGCCGTTTGTGTTCCACTTTGACCCCTTCTTTTCTTTTCTCGTGTCCTGATTTCGCCTCTTGACAGAGCTGAAGGCAGAGGTGGTTGTGATTGCGGAGCTCTTGGTAATCCCTGTGTCTCCGGGTCGGTGCTGCTGAGACTCTGTGGTTGCTGGGTCACCCCTGCACAGCAGGGACCTTGTCCTCTCCAACACTCCTTGTCCCCATCCATGCTGGGCTGGGGGCCTGGCAGTCCCCAGCTCCCTCTTTTCCTGGCCTGGGGGCATGGGGGGCCAGCCTGAGGATGGCACGTGGAAAACATGGATGTGTTAAGTGGTGTCTGGAGCGGTGAATGTGATGAGGGGAAGCAAAATCGCCACCCCCGTGCTGGGGCTGTGCTGTGCCAGGGTGACCAGCACAGGACAGTCCTGCCAGGAGTCAGCTGGCTTCCAGTACCAGTGGGAAAGCAGACACTGGGTCTGCCTCTTGCCGGCTGCTGGACAAAGTGAGACAGCCCAGCAGGCGACAGGGAGGCTGCCCTCCATCACAGAGCTCCTCTGGTCACGTCCTTCCCCTTCAGGCTCATCCCATCGTCCTGCTCAGCATCAGCCACGCCCTTGTGTGACCAGGGGCCCAGGGAGCATCTGTTTCTCCTGTTTGGGCACGGACTCCTGCGTGCTGTGGAGCTGGAGAGGGCGGCACCAGGGATGTGGGACACGAGGGCCAGCGGCTCGAGCTGTGTCACACGCAGTCTGCAGGAGCAGGTGCCCCGTGTGCCCGCTGGCCCGGGACGAGAGGGCCCTGGCCATGTGTGCTTCCCCTTGACCCGGGCCCAGGGGGCTCAGGAAGTGCATGCAGGGTGGATCGGTCACTTCCAGGGCAGACCTTGGCTCTCTGGAGGGACAGAAAGGCCAGCAGGGAGGCAGCCATTCCCCTCGCCCTGGCACAGGCAGGCGCTGCCTCTCCCTGTCCACCTCATCAAAACCACAAGTTTGCTCTGGGGCTCTCTTGTTCTCCACCCATCCTGGGCTCCAGCTCTCTGCCCGGGCTGGCAGCTTCCCTGGGAGTCTGGGGCTGCCTGAGAGCCGTGTGGGAGCTTCCATCCTCTCTGGTGCAGGGGCTGAGAGTCAAGGCTTCTTCTTTGTGCTTCCCTCTGCACAGCCATGCTCCGTGCACTCCCGGATGGATAACCCTGCTTGGGGTGGGTGGCTGAGGGATCTCCGGGAACGTCCTACTGCTGCAGGGCGTCGGGCACCTTTGCTTGGGACCATCCAGAGGCTCATCAACATGAGGGTGTCCAGACAGGCTTGATCTTGCTCCTCTTTGGTTGTTTCCTCTTGCTTGATGGTCACTGGTGGGGTTTGCCACTGCTCCGCTGACTTGTTTCCTTAAGGACAAAGCTATTAGTCCATGTTTTCCTCATGGAGGTCTAGTTCCCAAATGTAATCCTGCTCAAGATATCCCCTGTTCCTGTCTGCAGCCTCTTCTGGGGCACAGCTTGAGGCACCTGTGGAGGAAAAACTCAAGAGGCGAAGCCGTCTGTTCGTGCAGGAACGCGGCGATGGGAAGCACAGTGTGTGCTCTCCACTGCCTGTGTGCTCCCTGTGCCAGGGGCTGCACCTGAGGGACCTCAGCAGCTCTCTTGGGATCCTTCTGCTGCCTCACACCTGCATCCTACAGCGGCTGTGCTGGGCTGTGGCCCAGGCAGGACCAGGGTTTGAGGGCTTCGCTGGGGCTGTCACTCCTGTGAGACTGCAGCTGGCAATCTCTCCCCTCCCTCAGATGCTGGAGTGGGGGTCAGGGCACGGCCAGGTAAATGCAGTTGTATCTCCTGAGAGGCAAAGCTGCCCTTGTGGGAGGGATTGGCACCTGAGCTCGTTCACTGCTGAGCTCAGCAAATGGCAGCTGAGGGGCCCCAAAGGCTCCTGTCCCTTGCTGTGCAAGGTGATGGGCAAGGACTGGGCCTCAAGACGCTCAGGGCCTTGCCTCTCTCATGCAATGGTTTCCCGCTCGGCCTCTCCGTGGCCCAGAGGAGCTGCTGGTGGGTTTTCCCAGGATTACTGGACAAGCTGTGCCAGCGAGCAGCCATCTCTGGTGCACTGGTATCCACGCTGGAGGTGAAGAGGAGCACACGGGAAGGCGCCTCTATGGTGAAGAGGAAAGGAGACCTGGGAATGTGAGAGCAGACCTGTAACCCGGATCCCATTTGCAAAGGCTTGAGCCTGGCTGTAACCTCTACCAGCCATTTGCCTCCCTTCATCCTCACCTTATTCCCTTTTCTGCTGGATGTGGAGCACTCCAGCACAAGAACAAGCCAGCAGAGAGCTGTGTGTGGGTTTTTGTTTGGGCTTGCTGAAGGCACATTCTGTTTGCCATCAACACCACTCCCTGCTGAGCCCCGAGGTGTGAAGAGCGGCCCACCCACCCATGATAGGGCTCCTGGCAAAGGTGACAGCCAACAAGGACCTCGCAGCCAGGAGCAGGGGAGCTTTGTTCTCCTGAGAGAGCTTCTTTGTTCTCCCCGGAGAGCTTGGATGGCGGGGGGAAGTGCTGCAGAAGTGAGGAGCAGGAGAAAAGCCGCGGTTGCTCCCCAGGACCATTCCTTGGCTGAGGAGGAGTCCGAAATCCTTGTGTGTGAGTTGGCAAAGGGAGGCAGCTGCAGCCTGGAGGGTGCAGGCAGCCAGGGAGGTGTGTTTGCCAGGAGCAGAGTCTGGGATCCTGGGGAAGATGAAACTGCTGCAGGGTTTTGCCAAGTGGGGCAACATCTGGAAATTTCCTGGGTCTGGAGTGGCCTGCAGAGGTTTCCTTCGCAGGGAAGGGGTGGAGAGTGATGGAGCTCCTGCTGGAATTGGCTCCTTGCTTCTGAAGTCAAAGCAGAACATCTGCAAAATAAACAAAAACCTCAGAAAGAAGGAGTCAGTGCTGCTTGAGTGAACCCATTAGCTTGAGCAGGTAAACTGCAGCAATACAGAAAAGTCATATTCAGGGTTAAAATTTTCCTGGGAAGGTCCAGGAGTCAAAGTGCTGCTCATGAGCTGATGCCAGAGGGGCCTGGAAGATCTTTGATGGTGGGGCAGACTCCAAGGACCCCGGCTGGAACAAGGGGACGAGGAGCCATCCCCCAGGGCAGTGCCAGGGGGACACTGGCTGCACTCGCAGTGACAGTCCAGGTGCCTGAGCCCAGAGTCTCCTGGCTCCACAATTGTCCCGTGGCATCCTGCAGATAGCCAGAGTCTGAGGACCTGGAAGGAGGTTGTTGCCACTGGGATAAGACAGGGAATTAATGCCTGATGTGGGACTGGGTTCCATTCCTCCCTGAGGATGATCGCAAGGACCCTGCTCACATTTCTTAGATTTTTTTCCCCCTCATATTTAATTATTTAATTTTTCTTCTTATATTTGGGTTGTGTTTGTGTGTTTGCACATGCACTTTGCTTAAACAAAGATTTATCTCCATTATTTTCTGCCAACATGTGGTCACTTTGTCATTTGCACCCTGGCAGATCCTGGGAGATCCAAGGATCCTTTAAGATCCTTGGAGCTGGATCTTAGACCTCAGATCCAAGACACGAGGACTCTGTGTGTGCCTTCCCAGCAGGAGTCAGCTGGCAGTCCTAGATGCAGGGACAGATTGGAGAAGCAGAATTCTGGGACTGCAGTTATTCCCACAAAATTCCCAAGACTGAGAGAAACTTGAGAGAGGCACGAGCTGTCCCCTAGCTGCCAGCAAACCCTTTGTGCAGCTTTCCTGTTTGCTTTTCAGACCTGTTTCCAGGCAGACCTGTTCTTGGACTGAGCCATGATAATTTCTGGATGACTCTCTCTGGGGTATCCAGCACTCTGCCTTATCAGCAAGGTGCAAATTTGCTCTCTGAATTGTTCTCCAATCCATCACCCCGTGGGCCTCCCCTTCCGCTGCTGGACAGCCGTGCTCCACCAGCACCCTCCTGAATTGATCTGCAGTTAATTTCACCCTGAGCACAGAGAGCGAGGCATGCCCAACTCTCCTGGACACTGAAGGGAGCCCGGCCTGCCCTGGCCATGCCCACTGAGAGCAGCTCTCTGAAAGCATGCTCTGGGAGAAAATGCATCCAGCTGGGAATTTGGGAGCCAAGGGTGGTGGGAGCTGAGTGCAGGATGGTGCTGTGGCTGCTGGGCTCTGTGGGACCTCACTGTCCCAGAGACAAAGCAGAGCCTGTGCCAGCAGCGGGCAGAGCTGCTCCTCTTGGCAGCTGGATAAGCGGGGCTTTAGGCAAGGAGCGCGTTGTTGCTCTGGCTGAGTGGTTTTGGCTGGAGCTGGGACTTTGGCCCTAATAGTGCTTTTATTTGTTCTTTAATCTCAGTCACCGTATCAGAATCCTTTGAACAACCAAGCACATCTCTGCTCACCTGGAGAACAGGCTTTGCTCTTTCTTTTTGGTTGGTTTTGTTCGCTTGCCAGAGACCTCCAGAAGATTAGGTGACCCCTCACAAACCTGGGCTTTGCCTCAAAGTCTCTGGAGGCTGCAGCACTGGCAGCACTTGGTCGCTGAAAGACATCTGTATTTCAGTGTGACTGACATTAGACTAGATCACTCAGGCCTCAGATCCAGGATCTGAACCATTCCTGAGACTATTCATGTTGTCTTCTCCAAAGACATCAGGGTATACATAACTGGGAGGAGCTGCTCGTCTGTCTACAGAGGAAGAAACAAAAATGGGCATCACAACCATGGGGTGCCATGGGCTCTCCTCAGCAGAGATGGGACGAGCTTCCCCTTGTCATTATATTTTGTCCACATTTGGGCTGTTCAGAACCTGAAGTGGGTCCAGTGAAGGATGACAAAAATGCTGAAGGGCCTGTAGCATCTCTGTGCCCAGGAAAGGCTGGGGGAGCTGGGGCTGCTCAGCCTCGAGGGAAGACCCAGCTGAGAGGGACCCTCAGCCCTGGCTGTCCCTGGGTGTCCCTGTCTGTCCCTGTCCATCCCTGTCTGTCCCTGTCCATCCCTGTGTGTCCCTGTGTGTCCCTGTCTGTCCCTGTCTGTCCCTGGGTGCAGGGAGGGCAGAGCAGGGCCCAGGCTCTGCTCCAGGGCCCAGCAATGGCACTGGAGGAACGAGCAGGAACTGACCCCAGCGAGTTCCACCTGGACATGAGGAAGAACTTTCCTGGGCAGTGCCCGAGCCCTGAACAGACCCCAGAGAGGCTGTGGGGTCTCTCTCACTGTGGATATTCCAGAGCTGTCTGAATACAATCCCTGCCGTGGGCTCTGGAGCAGGGAGGTGACACCAGGTGACCACCACGGTCCCTTCCAGCCTCACTCACTCTGGGATCCTGTGGGTCAGCTCCATGGGTGAATTTCATGCAGTTTAGTTTGCTCCCATTGCCTCCTGTGCTGTCACGGTGCACTGTTGAGAACAGCCTGGTCTCCTGCCTTCATTCGCTCCCATCAGATATTTATAACATCTACAAAGTCCCTCCAAGACTGCTCTGCTTTAGGATGAGCAGCTCCAGCTCTCTCAGCTGCTCCTCACATGAAAGATTCTTCAGACCTCACCACCTTCCTGGCCTTCCAGTGGACTGGCTCCAGTCACTGCCTCTCTCTTTGGTACTGGGGAGCCCAGAGCTGGGCCCAGCAGTGCAGGTGTGGCCTCACAAGTGCTGAACAGAGTGGGAAAGGAGGCTGCTGGAGCCACGGAAGCTGTGTTTGACCTCGGGCTGGCCGAGGATGTCTTTAGGACTCTCCATGGCCAGCGGGAGCCGTGTGCTGTATCTGACCCCAAGGAGTGGGAAGTGGTAAGTGCTGGGTGGGTCCAGCCCCAGCTTTGCCCCAGCCAGTGCTTGGTGCCCACAGCAAAAGAGTGGAAATGGTTTTCAGGTGAAGCCTGGAGAGAAAAGCTGTATTGATCGAGGGAAACTGGGTGGAGCAGGTGTTTACAGAGCAAATGCTTTGTGAAACATATCAGCAGGCACACAGGGTGGGGACTTCAGGGCTGATGCCGCCTCCTATTTATGGAAAGCATGACAGGATGTCCAGATAAATGGGATGCCTCACCTGGTGGAAAAAAACAATAAAACAGTGAAATCTAGGAGATATTTTATGGTTTCTAGGAAAGTTCAGCATCTCCATGTGTGTACTGAACAGCTGCTCTCATCACTACAAGAGAGACACTGAGGGGCTGGAGGGTGTCCAGGGAGGAGAATGGAGTTGCAGAAGGGGCTGGAGCACCAGGAGAGGCTGAGGGAGCTGGAAAGGAGCTCAGCCTGGAGAAAAGGAGGCTCAGGGGGGATCTCTCTCCACAACTCCCTGACAGGAGGGTGCAGCCAGGTGGGGATCAGGCTCCGCTCTCAAGGAAGAAGGGACGGGATGAGAGGAAACAGTTTCAAGTTGTGCCAGGGGAGGTTCAGGTTGGATATAAAGGAAAAATTTTTCAGAGAAAAGGTTGTCTAGCATTGGCACAGCCTGCCCAAGGCAGTGGTGGAGTTCCCATCCCTGAAGGGATTGAAAAGTCATGTGGATGGGGGTTAGTGGTGGCCTTGACAGTGCTGGGGGAAAAAACGGTGCACTCAATCCTAGAGGATTTTTCCAACCTAAACGATTCCTTGATTCTGTGTGTGAGTTACCCCAGCCTCATCTCACACTGAGGGGTGTTCCTGGGCTAGGGAGGGAAGCTGAGAGTCCTCACCTGAAGAGCATGGCCAGCTTGGGCTGCTCTGCAGGGTCTCCAAGGGGAGCATCCCTTGCCCCCTGCCCTGCTGACTGAGATGGCTTTGCAGGGTTGTGCCATAAACAGTTTGCTCTCCTCTCTCTGAGTCTCACCTCTACACAGGCAAGCCCCTGTTCAGTCAGAGGAAGGACACTGGAGCCTCCTCCTCGTACTCCAGGAGCCTTAGAGCTCCTGTGAGGCTCTGTCAGATTCCCTGGGAATTTGTCCATGGAGTCCCATCAACAAGTGGAGTAGTGCTCGTGTCCATGAACGACTTGGAGATGGAAGAGCACCCACCAAGGAAAGGGAGAAAACTCCTGAAAAAAAGGAGTAGTGCCTGGAAAACTGCTGTCCAGAGATCTGGGAGTCTTGGGTGGGGTGGAAGACCTGTGTATGTCAAAGGAAAGATGGAAAACATCAGCACAAAGCAGCAGGGCATAAGCAACCCAGGATGTTCCTGGAATGCATTGATGGAAATGTCCTTCTCCAAGGAGCAGAGAGGTGCTGTGCTGGATGTTGCTCACACCAACAAGGAGAGGCTTATTGGGAATGTGAAGATCCAGGGAAGCCTGGGTGCCGTGACCGTGAAAGGTTTAAAATCCTTAGGGCAGCAAGGAGGGAGCCGAGCAAACTCCCAGCCCTGGGCTTCAGGAGAAGGGCACAACCGGGGCAAAACCCAGGGCACAACCAGGAGCCCTCTCAGCACCTTCCCTTCCCTTTTCTGGGCTCGTCTTCCTTGCACAAGGACATTCAAGACAAA
>VXBU01002292.1:1771-48941 GCA_013400315.1 Bombycilla garrulus
GGGGGGGGGGGTTCTGTGGGAGGGTTCTGCCTTTCCCAGCAGATACCTGTCTTCAACTCGAGACACCATTGCACAAATAAGGACCTGTTTTGTATTTCTAATTACTGAGTAACAACGTGTACTGCGATTGAAGAGACATATATCACACTGGATACAGGGACACCGTGGAAAGTATCCTGTGATTGGAGACATGTAGTGGCAGTCACACAGCCACTGCAGTCCTGCTGTCACAGGCACAGAGCTCAGCCTTGGTGGATGCCACAGTGCTCACCGCAGTTCACAGAATCATAGAGAGGGTTAGGTTGGAAGGGACCACCCTGGGTCATCTGTTCCAACCTCCCTGCTCAGGCAGGATCACCCTGGAGCACGGGGCAATCTGGATGCATCAGGATTGCATCCAGATGGTTCTCGAATATCTCTAGTGAGGGAGACTTCCATAATCTGCTCCTGGCAATCTGTTCCAGCGCTCAATCACCCACACAGTAAAGAAGTTCCTCCTCATATTCAGGTGGAATTTCCTGTGTATCAGTTTCTGCCTTTCTCATCCTATTGCTTGGCTCCACAAGAAGAACCTGGCTCCATCTCCTTGGCACCCACCCTTTAGGTATTCGTACACATCCAATCTCTGTCATCTCATCTCAAGGCTGAACAGGCTCAGCTTGTTCTGTCTGTCCTCGTAAGAGAGATGTCCCAGTCCCCCAGTGATCCCTGTTGCCGTCCCATGGACGTGCCCCAGGAGCTCCAAGTCTCTCTTGTACTGAGGAGCCCAGCACTGGACACAGCACTCCCCATTGGCCTCACCAGGGCCGAGTACAGGGGCAGGGTTGTTGCAAATAGAAACAAAACTTAGGACATTTCAGTGGCAGTAGTAGTAGTTAGGCTAAGGCTTGGGTTAGTCACACAGGCCCAGTTGGAAAGACGGGTCATGGGAATTAATTAGAGAATGTGCTGAGAAGATAACCAGTCCTCAAAGGGATTAGCCGAGTATATTGTCAGAGATAAGAGTGAAATATAGCATGCACCTGGGGTCTAATAGTGGGAGTTAGTTAAACAGGAATCCTGGGATAAGACAAGCATGAAAGTTTATAGCTTTAAGAAATAATTATCTAAAGAAATAATTATCTATTGTGTATCTGAAGAATGTATACCCTTGTACGTAATCCAAATTGTAAAAGTATAAAACCTGGACTAGAAATGAGGGACTTCGGGATTCTGACTTGGGACGTTAGTCCTCAGATCCCCGGGCCCCGAATAAAGCACCGCATAAACTGACACTCTGTTAGTTTGTGTTCCTTGATTTACGGGCAACAGGGTCATCTCCCTCAACCTGCTGGCAATGTACCCTGGGCTTCTAGGCCGCAAGGGCCCTGCCGGCTCAGGCACAGCCTGTTGTGCTCTGAGTCGGGCACACACGGGGCCCTTGCATTCCGCGGCCAAGGTTGATCCCGGATCCCGGCTCCTGCCTCCCCTCCCTCAGCGCCTCCGCACCGCGGCCTCCCGCCGCCAGGGAACGCCCTCCTTCCCGGCGGCGTGCGCGCGCCCCGCTCACTTCCTGCCCGGCCGCGGCACGAGCGCGGCTCGCTCCCGGGCGGCGCCCATGGCGGGCGTGATCCGGCGGCTGGATGAAGCCGTGGTGAACCGCATCGCCGCCGGCGAGGTCATCCAGAGGCCGGCCAACGCCATCAAGGAGATGATCGAGAACTGGTAACGCGGAGTCCGCCCTTCCCGCAGCCCGGCCTTGCTGCGCGGGGCGGAGGGGCCCGGCGTGCGGCCAGGGGCGAGCGGGAGCGCGGATGCCGGGGAGGAGCGGCACCTGTGTGTGCTCGTACGGAGCGCACGGGAGGCAGCTCCGCTTGGAAAGCCGCGTTCCTGTTTTCGTTTGTGTTCAGGCTTGTCTTGTTATTGTTTGAGAAACTTGTGAATTGTTTGCTTTCGGTGCCAGATTAATAATTCATAGGATCATTTAGGTTGGAAAATACCCCCAAGATCGTCAACCGTTAACGCACCACTCCCAAATCTAAGCCATGTCCCTAAGCACCACATCTTCAGGTATTTAAAATACCTCCAGGGTCAGCGACTCAAACACTTCCTTGGGCAGCCTGTTCTATGCTTGGCCTCCTTTTCTGTGAAGATACATATCCTAACAGCCAATCGAAACCTCTCCTGGCACAAGTCGAGGCCATTTCCTCTTGACCTGTCACTTGGTCCTGGGGAGAAGAGGCCAACCTTCGCCTTGGTACAACCTCCTTTCAGGGAGGTGAGAGAAATAATGTCACTCCTGAGCCTCCTTTTCTCCAGGCTAAACACCCCCAGATCGCTCAGCCTCTCCTCATCAGCCTTGTGCTCCAGATCTTTCCCCAGCTCCATTGCCCTTCTCTGGACATGCTCCAGCACCTCAATGTCCTTCTAGCAGTGAGGGGCCCAAAACTGAACACAAAACAGTGTGGTTTCACCAGGGCCGAGTACAGGGCAACAATCACTGCCCTAGTCCTGCTGGCCACACTATTGCTGATACAGACCAGGATGTCATTGGCCTTTTGGCCACCTGGGCACACACTGGCTCATGTTCAGACAGCTGTCAAAGAACACTCCCAGGTCCTTTTCCACATGGCAGCTTTCCAGCCACTCTGCCCCCAGCCTGTAGTGCTGCATGGGGTTGTTGTTACCCAAGGGCAGGATCTGGCACTTCATCTTGGTCACCCTCATACCACTGGCCTCAACCCATCAGTCTAGCCTGTCCAGATCCCTCTGCAGAGCCTTTCTACCCTCCAGCAGATCACTGCTTCTGCCTGGCTTGGTGTCGTTTGCAAACTACACTCAGTAAGGCTACACTCAATTGCCTCATCCAGGTCATGGATAAAATCATTTAATAGCTCTGGGATTGAAATTGCTTTCTTGGTTTCTTGGTTTCTGCAGTTTGGATGCTAAATCTACGAGTATCCAGGTAATAGTTAAAGATGGTGGTCTGAAGTTCATCCAGGTTCAAGATAACGGCTGTGGTATCAGAGTAAGTAAACAAAGTTGACAGGTGTATGCTGCTGTTTAACATTACCTTTTTATCATTATTTCAATTTATAAGTGTTTCTGATGTTGAAAAAATTGCAAAGTGACTGTTGCTTGTCCCTTTCACATAGAAAGAAGATCTGGACATTGTATGTGAGAGATTTACTACGAGTAAACTGCAAAAATTTGAAGACTTGGCTAGTATTTCTACATATGGTTTTAGGGGTGAGGTAAGCTCTTCATCAAGGATTTGAAACTGTTCATTGTTGTTACTCTGCTGTAGTGGGTTGTACATAGTATCACATTACTCTGTACAGAAGCTTCTGTTTTCTGAGAGAGTCTGCTATGCGAATATAGTTCAAAATACATTTCAGTGTCTGTCAGTATTAGGTGGATGCCTATAGAGAGGTATGTATTCTTTTTGCTTTCTGGAATAAGATTTTTTTTTTTAATTGAAACAAAGCCTGTCTTCTCAAGTGATGGTTCAGGCATTTACAGGTAAAAGACAGTGGAAGATTTGAGTGGAAGGTGAATCTTCAATGTCAGACATTTGTCTAAATACCACACTTAAACCTAAATGTGCAAAATGAACAGCGGTCTTCCTTTGTTTTTGCCGTTAAGACAAAGTTAGTATCTCTGAGCCCTCAGATATCCTAGTTCTTCATACTCTCATAGACTGTATCTAAACTCTGGAAGAACTGTCAAGGATGAGTTTAGATTTCCCCTCTGAATGAACAAGATATATGGGTGTGTGTCCTGTGCTCAGATACATGGATCCTCACATGTTCTGGAGAGTAGACTGCTTGGGTCCTCTCCTCACACACTTTTAACACAATCATCCCCACAGCCAGTAGAGCCTGGTCCTGAAGCTGGTTTCGTAGGTGTAGACATGTCCATCGAATTTTTCAGGAAACCCATTGTGATCTAAGTTTGTAATATTACTTATAGTCAAGAGAAAGACTTGAACAGGAGTGAGAGAGCAACAGCTAAAACCTTCCAGCTTTTTTCTAGTTAACATGAAAGAGAAAAAGGCATAACTGTAATAATTTTGCAAATTTGTCTTAGTTATGCTGTGTGGTTAACCACTTGCATCGTCAGAGATAACAAAATATTAGGGAAGCCAGAAGAATCTCCTGGATAAAATTACTGGAAGTTTAGTATTATAGATACTAAAATTTGTTTATGCTTTAATGACCTGCAGTTTCCTTGTAAGGATTTTTATTTATTACATGCAAGTGGTATACTGAAATTCAGTGATGGTGTTTAAAGTGTGGACATGCCTCAGCGTTCTCCAGAGCAAGGTTTACAAAGATGCTTTCTCTTTCCCTAGGCCTTGGCTAGCATCAGTCATGTTGCCCACGTCACAGTAACAACTAAAACAGCTGATGCAAAGTGTGCATTCAGGTATGTTCCCTCTTATCCAGGTGATTTCTGCTGTATGCAATAACAAACAGATGTATCAATTTCAAAGCTCCTATTATGGAGGAGAGTATGGTAAGGGCAGGTATCAAAAAGACTTGCAATGTGAGAAATTCTATTTTTTCAAATTGTAAAGGTAAGCTTTAGCTTCATAATATATTTTAAAATTGGTAAAGGTGGGGTGGGGAGGCAGGAAATCTTGAAAAAATTTCTATTCTAATGTAGGTTAAACATTTGTCTTTTTCTCCCTTTCAGGATAAAAAGTTGTATATATATAATGGGCATCATGTCTAGCAAATTTCACAAGTCTCAGCACAGGAATTTACAGCTTAGTTTGTTATCATATCATTATGATATGATTGGTGCTTTATCCTATCCAAAAATAGTTTTGAATATTCTTTTGAAAACTTATTCTAAATTATAAGCTTTTCCAATAACTTCTTAATGACTTTTATGAAAAGAGAGAGGGAAAAAGGGCTGTTTTGAATCTTGGTTTTTCAAAAGGCTGTGTGACTATGGTCTTTCTTCCATTAAATACACAGGCTATGTTAGAGGGAAAGAAAAAGTCTGTCCTTTGAATTTATGCATCTCTATAACTTGCGGAAAGACATACGTGGGTCAGAAATCTGTTAGCGTTCAAAATCCTGTTAGTGTCAAAGGAAACAGACCTTTAACTAACAAGAATTTCTTGTTAGCATAACTGAAGTGTAAAGTCTAGTGAGAGAATTATTATTATGATGTGTCTAGCTATTAGAGAAAGAAAAAAAATGCAGTAATCCTGGCTTTAGAGGAGAAGTCTCAGTAATAAAATTTCAAAATGCATATGCCATGATCTGCCTCCTTTCCTCTGCTATTATTCCCTTTCCCCCACTACCCCTCTGGCTCTTACAATCAATTAAGATAGTTTTACTCTAGCAGAAAGGTGGAGGAAGCTAATTTTCAGTATCCCAAATTCTTTGCTGGGAGGAGTATGACAATGATGGGAATTTCTTTAATTTTCATCCTTTGTTTTCATCTGTCCATGTCTGCCCTCTTGTAAATCTGGATGTCTGACAACTTCTTATTTTCTGCCTAGAGCTACTTACAGTGATGGAAAAATCAAAGCCCCTCCGAAGCCCTGTGCTGGAAACCAGGGAACTCAGATCACAGTAGGTTTTTGTGTCTGTTCTCTCTTGTTCCTTTTCTGTTCCCCTTGCATCAATTACATTGTAAGGGACATAACAGTATCATCTCTGAAGTTGCAGTTTATTAGGTTAACCTAGGGAATTGAGGAGTAAATTGAATGTTGATTTTTCATAAACCAAAGTATTCTCAGAAAATTTATATATAAAATAAAAGTTAACAAGATGGATTTGGATTAATTCTATAGTAAGACAGAATTTTAAAAATTGTTGTTAACTGTGAACCTTTTCTCTGTAGGTTGAAGATCTATTTTACAATGTGAATACAAGGAGGAAGGCTTTAAAGAATCCAAACGAAGAATACGCAAAAATACTGGAAGTTGTTAGCAGGTAAGCTAAAATAGGAGGCTCCCAATTTTATATACTGCCATGGGGAGTACAAGAGTTTTTCAGAGGGACTGGCAACTGTATCATTTTGGTGTCATTTTGTTGGTGGCGGTGGTAATTTTGTTTGTTATGGTTTTTTCAAACTATTTGTTGGTGTGCAATGTTATGTAATAGTCTGTCCAATTTGATGTGAAAAATCCAGATAGGAAGTAGTGTATACTATCTGTGGCTATTAATTATTTGACTGTTAATTAATTATTATTAATTATTAAGTGATGGACTTGAATGAGTGAACTTTAAATGTACCTGGGCAGAATAGAATTCATTTAAAAATGGCTCAGGAGTATTGATATTTGGCTGAATACAGAAGAGTTGAATTGCAACTTAACATCCCCAAAAAGGAGTAATACCACTTTAGGTATTGTATGTTCCCTCCTTGGGCCGCTTGTTTGCATCTTTTGCCACTGCTGTAGTCTTCCATAGTGTGAAGAGGTTTTGCAAGCAGGATCTGCACAATTTAAGCAAAAGAATTGCTTTACACTTTCAGAAGACACAAAAGATAGCAAAGAGTAGCAAGAATGTATACCAAGATTTAGCCTATTCCGCAAATAAACTGTTTAAGTCTTTACTGGGTTGGGCAGACTTCAGCCAGGAGGTGGAGGGTCAGATCCTACTGCTGTATTGAACAGGATGATCTGAAGTCTTGCTCAGCCCTCCAGCTCATTGGTTGTTCTTTTTCATTAGGACTTTTCTATTACTTGATTTTGGGGTTCTTTTCCTCTTGAGTTTTTGAGATCACAGTCACAGCAGTCTAATCTTTGTCTCCATTTTTACATTTCTCATATTGCAAGGTTCTATGGTGTGTTTTTTCTGTCAATGCAGTAATTTCCCCAAGCCAAGAGCCAAGATCATGCAGCTGTAGTGTATCAGATCTCAGCCATGGGATCACAGATAGCTGAACTGTCTGGGTAGGGGAAGTTAGAAGGGTGAGCCAGCCATTATTCAGAGTTTTTCCATAGTAGTTGAGACTTGATTCTGTTATACTGAGGATGTTTTGATGGGTTTTTTAGTTAAACCTGTACAGTGAAACTGAAAAAAACAGGTCTGTAGAAGCTGATCCTTGAATTTCTTTTTTTTTTTTAAGCTGTTCAGTCTGCAAAAGCTCAGCGTGACTCAAATTGCATTACTGTCTAACAGGAAGTGAAATTGCTTGCCCCCATTACTAGCTGCTTTTCAGCAATCAGAGGAAACAATTACCTTTTGTTCCACATACTGCAGACTCACATGTATCTGTTTTTCAGGTATGCCATCCATAACTCAGGCATCAGCTTTTCAGTTAAAAAGGTGTGTAGATAAAGTCTTTGCAACTTCACCGTGTGTCTGTATGTGTATATATACATAATGTGTATATCTGAAAATGCCAGAAAATTTGCACTGCATCTTTTGCAACAGGAACAGCACAGAGAGCCTTCATTTATACTGAAATGTTGAAGGGTATATTGGTTCAGTTTGGATAGAGAGCACATCAGTTAGAAGTAAACAAGACAAAAATATATTTATCAGGAGTTTGGAGGATTCTGTGTGATCAGTGCTGTGTTTGGTTTAGCTTTATGTGTTGTTCCAGCTTCTCTGGAGATCCTGGTTACTAAGTGCTGCATGGAAGAGGCTGGCATAGATTATCTTTGTTCTGTGCCATTCTTGATAATTATTTACTGAACTGAGCGTGTTCCTCACCTTCCAGGATGGAGTTACTAGCCTTGGTGGGTCTGATGTGCTCTAGCTGCTCTTGTAAACCATGCCATTTACCATCCATTCCTTTTTTGAACATAATTAAGTAAATAAGAATACAAAACAATATAACAATGCTTTGTCATTCCCTGCATTTGTTTGGGAATGTATTGTTTAATTTAAAGTATTAAGAAACTTCCTCCAGCAAGGTGAATTGATTGATCTTCATTCCTGCTCTCTTTAGCAAGGTGACACCGTGTCAGATGTTAGAACCTTATCCAACGCCTCAACAGTGGACAACATTAGGGCCATTTTTGGAAATGCTGTTAGCAGGTACATTGATGTCAAGTTTCCTTTTGATACGAAGCTTTCCAGTGAATCACCTTCCCTTTTCTCTTTAAGAACCTGGGGCTATGATAACTTTTCTTGCTTCCTTCATAGTTAATTTCAGAGAAGAGGGAGTGTAGAGGGAGTGCTGCAATTAGAGAGCTCTCCCTTTTCAGAATATGTGACATTTTTAGTGCACCAAAGGGAAGGGGAAAGTTACAAAGTTGTTCCTTTAATGCACTGAAAAGGAACTGCTTGTAACTTTCTGTGTGCTCATGTAAAAACAGCAAGCTGAACCTGTGTTCTCTACAACTTCCTAGCCTCTTCCTATACTATGAAAATCTTGTCTCTTCTTACTGTCTGCTACCTGAAATTTTGAAGCTACTCATATTGTTTCTTTCTGAAATCTTACGTTTTCTTATTTTGACAAAAGCTACATTAGCTGAAGCTGTGTAAATCAAATAGAAAAATTAGAAAAACAAAAGGTCATCTTTTGAAGATGTAGCTGCCATTTTAGGAAAAATTCTCTTTATGAGACTTTCAGCTGTGAAGAATTATTGTATGAATTTATCCCATGAATAGCTGGGTGTCACTTTCGTTCTGTTCTGTTACTGACTGAAATCAAGCTTCAGATTTAATGAATGTAACTTCTAATTCATGAAAGCACCTGTAGGAAGCACAGCAAAATAGAGAGGCTCTAAGTAATGAAGTTTGCAGTATTCTATGTATTTCCTTGCTGTGCATTCGTTTATTTCTACTATGGATGCTCGTTTGATAAGAGTTTTTCCTTTGTGAGGTTCAGGATAAATTGTCCATTTCAAAGTAAATGTTTTGATAATTTCTTCTCAAACAATAATTTACCCAGTTCAAGATACGGTGTTAAAAACGGAACACAAATATAAATGGCACTTTGTATATATTGAGGTTGAATTGGAAATAAGTAGGCCTTAAGTCTATTCCCTGTTAACTTTAGATGTTGGCATAATGCCTTCCTAGAGAGCTGTGCTCACAAACTACCAAGGTAGATTTTCCTTGACTAATGAATTATGAAAATTATTAAAACTGTTATGAAAATAGTTAATGATAGGATCTATGTGTATGAGCAAGAGAAAAGTTTTTGCATTTTATTGACTTCTTAACAGACCATCAAGACATAGTAGACTGATAAAAATGGACAAAGTAGTCCAAGAAAAAATTTGTTTGTTCTTCCCTGGCTGCAGACAATTTTGAAGTGTTCTTGTCAATCACCATCAATGACTTAAACAATGAAATGCATATTAGAATTATCAATAGATTATAATGCTGTGGATACTGTGATATGTTACAGTATTAAAAAGATAAAGGGGGTAATTTTACAGAGTCTAACTACACAACATTAGCAGCTTACACTTAAGAAGAAGAAATTGTGCAGTTCAGGTTAAATAATTAGTGTCCTAGCAATCAGTGTTTGAGCTCTCAAATAATTCTAATATTTTCATTAACTGTGATAGAAGATAGATCAGTATATGAAGTAATGAGACTTGAGCAATCGGCCCTGACCCAAAGTTGACCTTTAGATGAACCTTCCAACCATATGTTATATGATATTTGTATCTGCTCATTAGCAAAATACACATGATCATTGGCAAAATATGTAGTATGATAAGAACATATTTATCTTTCCATATTTAGAGGATGGACAAGGCCATGAAATCAGACATCTGACCTTGTTTGGAGGTGTATGGTCAAAGCCAACTTCCTTGGTTCTTCCTGGAGCCTCAGCCAGGCTTTGGGTGGAACCGAAGAGGAGAATGCAACCAGATGTTTCTGTATTAGTTATGTGAGCTTTTTTATTCAACAATATAAAAGCTGGACCCTCTCCCAGTAAAGGTGGAGTCTTCACCTAAGGGTGGACACACTGTGTAGGATTTCCCAGTTACCGGGAGTGGTTCTCCAGTCCTTTGCTCTGACCGGTGCTCCCCAGCTGATGTGTGGATCTGGATGATGGTAAAGTGTTAGGGTGACTGGTGACGGTGTTCTTAATCACTGTAAGCAGTCTCTTGTAGTAATGATTAGGATTATATTATCTTTTTGTAATTCTTTGCTGTTTGGAACTATAATTAATTACACTCATGCCTTAACATTTGTGTCTGTGTCTTTTGTGCTGGCCCTGCCAACTGGCAGAACAGGATATCACTGCTTCTGAGTACTGTTCAAAATTTACATCAACAGAAGAATTAATTTTTTGTTTGTGTTTCTGTCAAACTTAACAGAGAACTCATAGAAGTGGGCTGTGAAGATGCAAATCTGGCCTTTAAAATGAAAGGTTACATCACGAATGCAAACTACTCTGTGAAGAAATGTATATTTTTACTCTTCATAAACCGTAAGTTTAAAAAAAAAAGGCAGCATTTTGTACAGTCATATGTTGCTTACATAATCAGAAGAACAAAACTTTCTGAAGACCTACAAAGTGCATGAGCATTCTTAAAAACATTTTTAAGAAGAAATATTATAGTTAATTGTAAATCTTAAATTGTAAGTGTGTTTTTCGATTTGTAATGTGCATCACACTTGGCACTGTATTTAATGGAAAACAGCTAAGAGTGAACTTAAAGAAACTTTGGAGTATCGAGGTTGTGGCTGTGTCCTGCCAGCTTACACAGATTGATCTCTCCATTCTGTAGCAACACTGGCATGGATTGCAATAAACCTTGACTGTATGAAATAATGAAAAGGTAGTCTGCTTATTTCCATAGTTGTGGAAAAAAATACTTCCAAGTGTAAAATAATGAGAAAATACTGCCTATTCCTGGTTTTATATGAAGAATAAATAGGTCTCAGGGAAAATTGGTTATAACAGATTGCCTTTGGAGACAGAGCATTTGTGAAGATGTTTGTGTGAAGGAGTGCAGTGTGTTTCAGCTGGGCTCTGCGGAAACAGTGCTGTGTTCTGTGTTTCAGATCGGTTGGTAGAGTCAGCCGCTCTGCGCAAAGCCATAGAAACTGTGTACGCTGCTTATTTGCCAAAAGGCACGCACCCATTCCTATACTTAAGGTAAAGTAAGAGGAAGAAGTAGCCTTTTAATACTGTCTTGTGGGCTATAACTAGGGTGAGAAGGTTTAAAAGGACATTTCTGTACCTCTTGGTAGTGTTAAGCATTACACTGAGGTAATTAATCACCAGGCAGGAGATAATGAAATAACAATAAGGAAATCTTAAGAAGACAGACCTTATTTTTCGAAGTAGTATCTGTAATTTCACCTAAAGTCCTTTCCTATTAATTCATGAGACACTGCAAGTAAAAGTGGGGTTTTGTACAATGTTTTATATAATTGTTTTTTGTTCAATGGAGAGGTTGGTTTAAGCTTACCAATGTAAGCTCATTCTGGTGAATGATTTTGGATTATTTTTTAATTATCTAAACATGTTTGACTGTAATATAACTTCAGCAGGTTTCAGGATCTTTTTGACTTCTTTGTATGGAATAACGTCCCCAAGCCTGACAAATTTTGTCAAATTTGAACCAGTTTTTGCTTTCTCTGCCACTTATAGGATATTTTAGGTTAACTTCTTTTAAAATGTTTTCCAGCCTGGAAATAGCCCCCCAGAATGTAGATGTGAATGTGCATCCTACAAAACATGAGGTCCATTTTCTTCATGAAGACAGTATTCTGGAGCGTGTGCAACAGCATGTAGAGAGCAAGTTATTGGGCTCTAATTCCTCAAGGATGTACTTCACTCAGGTGAGAACATCTAGAGACTGACAGCAGTTCCGCATTATTGTAATGATCAGGGATAATTTACACTATTCAATAGTAAAATCTTTGCAGATATGACACTTAGCAGTGTTGTACTGGTACCTTTCGATCTTTGCTCTGTTTCAAGTTACTTTAATATACTAGAGTTAACAATATGATAAAAGAGAGAGAGAAAAAAAGCATGAGAACATCTAAAGTACATTTCTGTCAAGTACCTGATTAATTGTCTTGCCTTCACACATGGTAAATTTCTTTTTCATTCTGCCCTGGTTTGTGTGAAGAAGATGTGATTGATGAAATTGCTCTGTGTATTTGATAACACTTTGGATTTAATCTTAACAAAAAATTCAGGAAGATACTCTTCTCTTTATGTAAAGCATAGCATAAGAATTACTATAATTTTTTACAAACTAATTTCCTTGTGATTTTTTAACCTTAAAGATGTTTTATTTTGAGGCAAAGGAATTGTAACTAATGCTTTTAACTGCGAAAATGATGACATTCACTCTATGTGGATAGCAAGGGCAAAGCTGGTGGCCTTTTAAGCAGTTGACACTGTGTTGCTGGTGGTTTCAAGTTTGCCTCTGAGCAGAACATACTGTGAGAAGTGTGACTAATCTTTCTGGTTCTCTTTTTCTTGTTGTTCAATCTCTTGTTTTTGCTTCATCCTATTTGAATGAAGACATTGCTTCCAGGGGCTGACTGCTCTTCCAGTGAGGTTGTAAAATCAGCAGCAAACTCTTCTATGATTACCAAGGGAACCAGCGATAAAGTTTATGCACATCAGATGGTCCGCACTGATTCCCGAGAGCAGAAATTAGATGCTTTTCTTCAGCCAGTGAACAAACCCCTAAGTGCAGGCACCACTGAAGTGACAACAGGGGTTAATGCAGGACCTCCAGAAGGTGCAGACAGGCCCCAGGATGCTGAAATGGAAGAAGTCAGCGACCTGGTTGAAATGGCTGATGTTCAAGAGAATACAGTGAAGCCTGGGGGGCCGAGCGAGACTGGACACTTGTCTCCTGAGACTCTGCTTTCTCGGTAAGTCCCACCTTTCCTGAAATGGTGCAAGGTTGCCTATTTATTTCATGGCACAGCCCTGAAACTATAGATTTTTCTGATCTCTTTGCACTTCTGCTTTTCCAGAAGGGAAAAATTCTCTAGAATAAGTTTTCATGACATTTTATTGAGAAATTAAACCTAATCTGTGAACTATAAATTACATAGCTTGTGATAAAGTTTGTGACTGGAATAGGGTTTCTATGCATACTGAAAAAGCAGGAAGCAGTATAAATAATGGCATTAGTTTAGGGAAATCATACTGGTCTGTCTCTTTCTGGAAGCCTCCCTTTTGTGAGAGATAGAAACTACATCATTGAATTTGACAGGCATTACCCTAGTAAAGGCTAAAAGTGCTCTAAACTTTTTATAGCTCCTGCAGGAGCTGTTACAAGAGGCCAAAGTCTTCTGATGGAATCTGATTCCCTCTCCTCAGTATTACAGAAAAATGGGCATGAAAAGAAAAATCGTTAGAAATATCAGCATTTTTGATGTGTCCTTTAGAGCACAGTTTGTTTGGTGCTTAAGCCTGATGTGATTGGTATTAGAGTGTCACAAATTCTGTTAAAATTCTGAACAAGTTCAGAATTTTAACATAATTAAAATTTCCTAACAAAATATTTCTCAGAAGCAAAATAAAACTGTCTTTCTGGGAAACTCTGCATTTCCTGTATTAACATACAGCATGTGAATTGAGCATCTCATCTGTTGCTGAGTTTGGCCTAAGTGATAGGAGAACTGGACATCATTCCCTTTGTTTTGGTGTTGCAGGAAGAGGCCATGGGAAGACATGGACATAGAATTGGAGAAAGATGGTGCCAGAAAGGACATGACTGCTGCCTGCACCCCTAGAAGAAGAATTATCAACTTGACCAGTGTGTTGACTCTCCAGGAGGAAATTAGTAACCAGGCACATGCAAGTAAGCAAGATTTGTTTCTCAAAATTACTGTTACTCCACCAACTAAATATGACTGTTTGAAACGAGAAAAGATATTTAAAAGTTTTTAACAAAAAGCTTTTGCTTTTTCTTTTTATTTGCATCTGACCCACTTGTATAAAATGGTGAGACTTGTAAAATACTCTCTTTTTTGTTAAGAGTTGTGTTAGACAAAGGTAAAAGGTTTGCATTTCTTTCTAGGGTGTTTCCCTCTGAACTCAGTTGTCTTTGAAGGCAGCTTACACTGACTCATACCCTTATTATTCATATGTCTAAATGCCAGGAATATCACATCTTGGGGGTTTTGTTGGATTTATTTTGATTTTTCTGGTTGGTAGAATTGGGGACACTCCACACAGACATCTGTAATAAATAACTTTTGTATAAATTGATAATAATCCTTAACTTTAGAAAGCATGATACTCGTGCTCCAGTAAACATTTTGCGGCAGACTGGTAATTCTGACCCAGTAATTCTGTATCTGACTGTCACTGTTTAAATACTGAAATCAAAGAGTTGTCCCTGAACCTTAAAATACCCAAAAATGTCTCAAAATGCATGAAAAGACTTGTGAAGCTGCCTGACGTTGTGTCTCATTTTCACATCTAAGAAACACCTAAAAGAGACTTTGTAAAGAGAGAAATCTTTTCTCGGTCTGTTACATTCCTTTAGAAAACATAACAGTGGAATCAGGGTAGTGTAGTGCTTTGTACATGCTGTGACTGAAGTGCCAAACATCTGTAACAAAGCTGCCCCCAAGTGATAGTATAGGGTTAAAATGTTTCTAAAATCATGGGATATTTAGGGGAGAATGATTGGGCCTGGTAGGCCCTGGGAAAATGTTAAGCTTGCTAAATGATTGTTAACTGGACCTGTGTAACCATTTAATGACTATGATAAATGATATGATTGTTATATAATTATGAACTGTAACAAGAATCCTGAGAAACGACGTTTTGGGGGTTTAATGGAAATCACAAGAATCCATGCTTGGATGAAATCACTGTATACAATAGAACAATGTAAGTTTAGTAATTAACATGTAGTCATACAATGATAAGGGCATAAAAATGTGCTCATCTCGAACCTATGGCAGAGTCAGATTTGGGTCTGTACCCTGGACATCCAGAGCTCTTCAATAAAAGCACCTGCATATAATCATCCTGTGATTAGGTGTTTCTGAACACTAATACAAGGATGGCAACTAGTGATTTTTGTTTGTGGAATGAAATCTGACTTCTCGTACCTTTCTCAGCCTTCTTGTTCATATATATATATATATATTTAAAAAAAAAAAGATACTTTGTGAGAGAAAAATCAAGAAATTATGAAAAAAAATATTATGGACCTATTCTATCACACTTCTAGAGTGTTGAAAAGCTGTTTACACCCGCAGTTTTTGAAATATGTATGTGCTCCTCACCAATCTTCTCTGGTTGGAAATTAATTTTGGAAGGCTATTCAAACTTCAATTTTATTTTTTCTAATTTGCATTTGTAGTTTAAATGTTAAATAACTATTCTCCCTTATGCTTTAATAGTATGAGTATGCATAAAAGTTATTAATATTTCAAAACTTTTTGAATACAAGGATATAAGAACAGTGATTGATCAGTAATCTGAGGCTTTCATGCTAAAAAGACACAAAACACTCAACTAAATAAGTGAGGGCAGGGTTGCAACTATGAAATGACATTATTTTGTTTCTTTCCCACCTCTCTGTTGTTTCAGAACTTCAGGAGATGCTACATGAGCACTCATTTGTTGGTTGTGTCAGTCCTCAGTGGGCTCTGGCCCAGTACCAAACAAAACTGTACCTTCTCAATACAACAAAACTCAGGTAAAAGAGTTATTAGACCTGTTGGCAGCTGAAATATGTACCAGTTGTGAAGCTAATTAGAAGAAGGAAGGAAATGATAGGAAAACAACATTGTTCTCTTGTTGCCTGTATGAAAAGGCAAAAGATTAAGCAGTCCATCAGAATAGTGGAAACAAGTCTGGCACTCTTGGGAAAAGTTGCAGGGAATCAGTGTAATTAAAATGCCAACTATTGTATTGTGTGCTTGCAGACAGTGGGAAGGGAAAGACTTTTTCTTGCTTCATGACGATCTAGATGATCTATCATCATCATCCTGATTCCCTGCAGGATCATCTACAGCACATTGTGCAAAGCAGAGATGTCAGAAAACTGGAAAACATTGTATCCAGTTGGGTTAAGAGTATCTGCAGGACCTGATTGTAACATGAAATTTGTAATTTTGCCTGGGCAGCCTTACAGGGCCAGTTTTGTAAATGTTTGTAACAAATGGGAGAATAGACTTGAGATAGACATGTCAGTTAATTTTCCAGTTCCTTTGTGTAAGAGTCTGATGGAGAGATGGGGACTCCAGATGGCTCTTCATATATTGCTCTATTGCATCAGGGGTCGTGGGTCGTGGGTAATGCCTGTGGCTGCTGGCCAAAGGCGAGCCGTGTGTCCTGAGTTCCTGAAGTCCTGAAGTCCCATTCTATACATGTTACAAGGCATTATGTCTCTTTCTTTGCTTTGCATCTTATTACATAACAACCAATTAACGTCATACAGAAAATCTTTACATTTACATATAACCTATCAAAATTGCTAAAATTACCATACTATGTTAGTAACTAACCAATCACCTGAGTTAGTAGTTACATGTTAAACTTTAAAAACTTGTTTTTCAGTGGAGTTTTCTTGTATCTTTGTAAATAGCATCTTTCTGTCTACCTATGCTCTTTTTCTTGGTGGAAACAATGTCTTATTTGCAGACCACTCAACCTTTTGGACTTTCTGCCTTCTAACTTGACTAAACCATTGTTCTAAACCTTCCAACTCAACCTTTGTTCTCTCTGCTGCTTCAGCAGCTACCTGTGCAAAAATCTCTTTTGTGTATCAAAACTTGCTTTAATTTCTATAAAACCTTCTCCTAAGCATTCCCCTCTATAAAACTTTTAACTCTTCATCCTTCCCAACACCTTTGCATTTCTTACAGTGCAGTAAAAGAGTAAAGAAGTTGAAATATAAATTATCAAGGAGTAAATTGATAGCAGTTGGGTACTTGAGTATGTAACCTTCCTACACCAGGGTGGCTGATGATGTCAGAAACCAAGAAGTAGATTTAATTGTAAATATCTAGATAATGCAGGTGAACCCCTAAACATTTCGGCTAAAGTAAGATTTTATTAATAGGACTGGATATGCATATCTGATGTTTCCAGGATGATCCTTACTTTCCCCTCGTAATTATGGTAACTTGGAGATATGCAATCCTGTCCATATAATTAATTTTTATGCTTCAATTTAGCCAAGAACTCTTCTACCAGATACTTATTTATGACTTTGCAAACTTTGGAGTCTTAAGGTTGTCTGTAAGTATAATTTCACATTATATCCTATAGAAAAAGATTTTTTTTAAAATGTGTTTACAATATGTCTGTCCTTTTAAACAAATGCATAGTTTTGGTTGCACAGTCAGGCTGGCTTTTGTCCATTACAGGAATGTTGTTTTGTTTCTCAGTAAGAACAGAATGTAGAAAAGTTAAGTAATTTTGTAGCTGCTAGTGTTAAACTGTCATCCTGGCTGATTGTTATTAGTGTCAGTTGTAGTTACTTACCAAGTTTTGCTGTTGCTCATTACATTGGGACAAATAATTAATTTGAATATACAATCTGCAGAAATACAGTCTTGATTGTCAGTGTATATCCTGTAAAATAATCATGGTGGGATTGTGGACTGCAGAGAAAGACGAAATAAATTAATACCTTTTTAGCCTGCTTATGATAAACAGAACTGTTAGTTCTGCAGGCTGGAAATAGTGTAATAATTAATTAGTTTGTGAAGGAAGAAGTTACAGATTTCCAATGGAGTGTGATGATCATTAACCAAAGTTTTGCCTTCTTCATTTTTAGGAGCCAGCTCCTTTATATGAGCTTTCAATGCTTGCTTTAGAGGATCCCGAAAGTGGCTGGACAGAAGAAGATGGCCCAAAAGAAGGGCTTGCTGAGTACATCGTGGAGTTTTTGAAAAAGAAGACTGAAATGTTGCAAGATTATTTCTCTCTTGAAATTGATGAGGTGACTGTAGCTATTACCTCTGACAGTAAATGAATGGTGGACTTGGCAGTGTTAGATTTATGGCTGGATTAGATCTCAAAGGCCTGTTCCAACCTAAATGATTCCATAATTCTACATTTTGGTGACAGATAACTTCAGTAGTTTGCTTGCAGTGCTTACCATCACTAAGAACTAGTTCCAGTAGATTTTAGGTGGCATAATCCTTTCATTTAAAATGCTCAGGACTTAGGCTGCTTTTAAGAAGGACGCTACACAAAGTTTCTATTTAATTAGCCACCAAGTTACAGAATGGGTTGGGTTGGCAGAGACCACATGGATCATCTGTTCCAGCCTCCTTGCTCAGGCAGGCTTGTCCTGGAGTACATGGCACAGGATTGTGTCCAGATGGTTCTTGAATATCTCCAGTGAGGGAGCTTCTACAGCCTCTCTGGGCAATCCATAATTTAGTTATTACTTCTGTAGCTACAATGCAGATCTCTTAACCAACAAGGTGTGTATCTTAATCAGCTCTCAAGTCAGACAGGGCTGCAGGGCTGCAGCACCTCTGTGGCTCTCAATGTCTTTTTTTGTATGGCTTAAGGCATCCCTTACTTTGTACAAAAGTGAACAGCTTCATCAAGTCCAGGCATTTCATTGGAATATTTGCCTGGGAAGTGGTATTTCTGTGTAACCTAGAACTAGAGGAGAAGGTTGAATTCAGCCACTCTCTGAGCTGAGAGGCTTCATCCATGACTTGTGAAATTAAGTACCACCAATAACTCTCTGCGTGCAGTGGCATCAGGCTTTAAAAACCTGTAAGGCTCACTGGGTTTGGTAAGAATCAGTCTTAAAATATGTAAGAGTTTTGGTGCATTTACTGCAAGAAAGATTTTTTTTTTTTTTTTTTACTGAAGCAGCAGTGTTGCCTTTCAGGAAGGAAATCTTACTGGGTTGCCACTTCTGATAGACAACTATGTCCCACCATTGGAAGGATTGCCTATGTTTATCCTGCGCTTGGCCACAGAGGTATATTCTCTCAATGGTTTTATAAATGCACAATTATTTTTTTTTACTTTAAGCAATTCCAGCCTGCCTTTGCAGTTTCTGGTGCAGCTTAAATTTACTGTTATGTGTTCCAGATATGTTCTATGGTTACTGATTAGTTATGCTTTGCCTCTGTATTCATTACTACTGACTCACTGAGCCTATATTTTGATTAAAAAGCTTGCATTCCTACCCTCTTTTTTACCTTACCAGGACAAAAATGGCCAGTACATGAATGTAAATTTTCTACATAAGAATCTCTATCAAGTCTCTGACTGTTACCCAGATTCTATAAAAATTACTTTTTTTTTCTTCTTTTTTTTTTTCTTCTTTTTTTTTTGGTGTCAGGTAAACTGGGATGAAGAAAAAGAGTGTTTTGAAACCCTGAGTAAAGAACTAGCCATGTTTTACTCCATCAGAAAGCAGTATATAATAGAGGAATCCAACCCAACAAACTCTCAGGTACGAAAATACTGTAACTAGTTCTGTGAGCAGATAACTAACAACACATAGGAAACTTCTGCTCTTTCAGATATAGGCTTCAAATCCCAGTTCTTTCAGTGAACTGAATCAAGTAGTAGTGTGGCAAGATTCTGAAAGAATGTGGCTTAAATTTTCTGAAATATTATAGGTATTGAGGGAACCTTTTAACTTTGGGCATTGCAGTGTACTTAATAGTATTACAAACCTCCTTGGCCTCTGAGTTGGGAATGCATTTTTTATGCTATATTTCTGTAGGAGAATAAGGATGCATATAAATTAAAAGTACAACATGATTGTGTCTAAATATCTGCCTAATCAATCAGTTAAGCTCACCCATTCTGCAAGAGAGCTTAAAACTGACTGTATAGAATGAATTATTCTAATACCACCAGAATTTTACAATTGCTGTAGTTTTACATAGCAAAGTTTTTAAGGCATGCTCTCCTCTAGTTAAGCAGAACCTCAGTTTGTTTGTCCTTGTTTTCCTGTATTTCAGAATGAAGATTCTGAGTCTGGTTCAACAACATGGAAATGGACTGTGGAACATGTGCTCTACAAAGCTTTTAGGACTCATCTTTTACCTCCTAAACACTTTGCAGAAGATGGCAACATTTTGCAAGTTGCTAACCTGCCTGACTTGTATAAAGTTTTTGAAAGATGTTGAGCAAGTAGTTATTAAAGACTTTTTTTTTTAGATAAACATCATTCATGTTACTTTCAGTTTTACTTAGTGGAAGATAAAGCTGGAATCTTGATGGAGGAAAGAAAGAGGGGATTTAGTACCCTACTAAACTGCTAACATGACAGTAAATTGTCTTTCCTGCTGTTGATCAAAGTATAAATAAAATAATTTTTGCTGTGTCTAAATCCAAGGAAAATTCCTAAAATAAAATCTCCACTTTTACACTCTGAGTTTCCCTATTAACCAATCTGCTAACAGAATGCACTTCTACTGATGAAAATATACTGGGTTAAGTGATTGTGGAAGGAGTTTAATTTAGTTGAAATGTGAATGCTTTGCTTCCCTCTGGAAATCAAACTAGATTACCTAGTTCTTTATCTTTAGTTAGCATTCTTTTGACTTAAGCATGGTGGTTGTCTGACAGTACCTGCAATGTGAGTGTATGTGCAAAGCACTTAAAATCATCTATTACTGCAGGAGTTAGTCTTGTCATATTTCAGGGCCCTTACTGAAATAAGGCAAATCCCTTTCCTTTTAATTACGGAATCAGAGACTAGAAATGGGAATGTTCTGGCAGATAGTAAATGAGCATGCATACTTAATATTTATTGTCTCCAATTTAATGAATAGGGCTTGGGAGATCTGCTACTTTCAAGGCTGTGTCCCAACAGGGAGAACATTTTTGTAAGTCCAAGAGGCATCTAGCATCCAAACCAAAAAGGAAAGCGAGCTTCATATTTGCACTGTAAAGATTTCTGTTCCATTTGAAAGCAGCTGGTACAAGCAGAAGCATTAATCCTCTTGGATTGCTGAGGTTTCAAACCCTGCCGTATGTTGAGAGATACTCATGAAGGGCAGCAGTTTGATATGAGCCCAAAAAGACAGGTCCTCTCAGATGGGCATATGCTGGCCTCAAGTAAAGTAAAACACAGAGGGCTGTGTAACTTCTTATATTTCAGGGGTACCAAGTGCAGATGGTGAATTTCTCACCTGTGGTGTGCCAGCTTCAAGAGAGTGGGAGTTCCCAATAGCAGAAAACCACAAAGTTCCAGAAAGCATCTTCTTCCTTCTGCTCCCTGTCTTTGATGACAGTCCTGGCAACGGGATAACTACCAGAGAATCATCTTCCTGAGCCAGCCAGCAAATGAAATCTGAAGTGAACAATTGGCTTCAGCTGGCCTCAGTCCACATAATACTTCTGGCAATGAGGGGACGTGGAAATTGGGTGGTGATTCCATTGTATCCTGCCCTTGCTAGTGTGCTTCTCTTGTGATTTCAGCATACTGCTGTATCACTCTTCACATGTAATGCCTAATATAGCAAGTAAATTTGATATTGAACATGAGAAGCTCCCTCTGGAATATCCAAAAGAACCTGGACTCTTACATGTACATGTGAGAAATGCCTCTACATCACCACAGGCATGCTTACATTATATGTTAAGTGTGGCAGCAGTCTGGTGTGCACTCTCATGCCATGTAACAAATGCCAGCTCCTTGTCACACTGCTGTGTGGGATCCTGAAACCCCACAAAACTAATAGCCCCCAAAATCATAAGTATATTCTGAGTTGTGCTCATTTTCTTCTGTTTTTGGTGATTTTTCTCCTTATAGTATTCAATGGAAACCTGATTACACAGTGCCAAGTTTCTATCACAAAATGAAAAATACCCATAATAAAGCTCAAATAGGTTTTTTTTTTCCTTCTAGTCTGTATGTATTTCAGAGCTTTAAGCAATATGATACAGCTTAACTGACTTTGCATAAAAAATGCTGGGAGTCTTCCATGCAAAGTATATTTTGAAGTTAAGATTACATTGAACCATCAAGCAAAATATTTCTGTCACAGATACATGACAAGCAGGTAATGGTATTCGGTTAAAAGCTTGCTTGGATTACTTTTCCTTGTAATCCTTGATTCAAATCTGCTTCTTGAAACAAAACTTCTTAAATCTCATTTTCAAGCCCAAACAAAAAGAAAACCCAACCCATTACAAGGAGCACAAAGCCACATTGCTGTCACAGTCATGCCAAGCAATTCAGTCCATTACCATGGGCCTTCACATGAACAATTGCCTCACCTGTATTACAATCAAAAGTAAACAGCTTTTTTAAGGAAAGGCTGGTGGAAAGTTCTTCTGGAGACCTAGCTGGGGCTACCCAAGGAGAGCAGAAACATCCCTAGGGTATGCAGGATTGAACAATAGTTTTTGTGTCAACTTTGCAGGTAGGCTTGAGAGGAGTGAACAAAATTATTCCACATTAAATGTTTTAATAACTCCTAAATGTTTTAATAACTCCTTTCTTTACTATAACATGCATTTTGTATTTACAGGAGATGCAGCTTCTCATGATAGCAACTGTGGAACTGTTGGGGACGCACCAAAGGGAGTAACTTCCTTGGCAAACTATCCATGTATGAAAACATAGCATCTCAGTTAACTTACTCTGCACAGCATCCAAGCCACAGGAAAAAAAACATGCTTGTTTAGAAGAGGCTTGCAAAATCTTTACCTGACATCTTCCAAAGACAGCTATTAATATCTGGTGTAACAAAATACCCCACCCCAAGGATTTTCTGTCACCAGTGCATATGGCTTGTTCTGCTTTAGAGTTTTTGTATTAACTCTCTTTTTTCCAAGTACTGAACTGCAGGAGGAAGCAGGCACTGAGAATAGGTTGAATTTATTAGATATGCAAAGGAATTTCATATTGCAGATTGAAGATGTTCAAATCATGAGTTGTGCACCTAGATGAAGTCCATAGGTTTAATGGAACCTCTGACCACCTATCCCAGATGTGTTTTTCTCACTGAATTTAATCACAGTCGTTAGGGTTGGATTGGACCTCTGGAGATCATTCAGTCCAATCTCCCTGCCAAGGCAGGGTCACCTCAAGCAGGTGACACAGGAACAGATCACGGTGGGGTTGGAATATTTCCAGAGAGGGACACTCCATGAACTCCCTAGGCAGCCTGTTCAGTGCTCTGCCACTCTCAATGGAAAGAAGTTCTTTCTCATGTTGAGGTGAAACTTCTGGTGGTTCAGTTCACAGTCATTGCTCCTTGTCCTGTTGCTGGGCACCTCCAAAAAGAGTCTGGTACCATCCTCTTGGCACCTGCCTTAGAGACATTTATCTGCATTAATGAGATCCTCATTCAGTCTTCTCTTCTCTAGACTAAACAGGCCCAGCTCCTGCAGTCTCTCCTCATAAGAGATACTCCAGATCCTTGGTTAGGAACATACCAATGTTGTTAAATGACAGGGCTTGAATTTCTCCTTCTTCTAATAGTTTATTCTTACCAGCATCCTCTCAAACAGATCTTGGCTATTCTGAAGCACTGTAAGGATAAACTTGGTCCTGGCTTATATTTCCATTCAGCAATTCCAGAAGAGAACTTTAGGAAGAGCATACTGAAGCCAACACAACAAAGAAGTGATGATGTGCCACTATTACTACAGGCAAACAGTGCTATAACACATTTTGCACAAAACCTACACAAACTGGAGTCCTTACTGTGCCACATATACAGGAGTGGTAAACACAAATTTTTCCAGTGACAAAGCAATGAAATATCATAAAGCGTTACTCATGTTTTAATGTTTTTATTTTAGAAAGTCAACATATCCATAAAAAAAAAAAAAAGAAAATGCTTGGAGTTAAAAAAGTAAACAAACTAATGACAAATTGCAATAACATAAAATAATTTCATCTAGTGAGACCCAACAATTATTAAATATACTTCCACCACAGAGAAGTTTTACTTCATTATATTACCAGTCTCTTGATTAGGTACACAAGACAACACTTTCCAGTAATTACCTAGTCATTAGAAGATCAACTTCAGGAATCACTGAATAATAAAGTACATTGTGGACAAATACTTCCAAACCACCTGGGAGGCAACCTAATATACATATGTCAACATGGTCATCTTCATGAGGTATTACGGTACATGGGAACCATTCCCTTTACTTTCTAATGAGTAAATTCTCCTGTCAGCAGCTCTGCCAGCAAGTCAGCCACACACTCTGTTGCCAGTTTCCAAACCCCTGCAGAGATTTTCTTTCTGCAACAGATCACACAAGTCAGGATGAATGAAGATGGGAGTAAAGAAAACAGATGTTGTAAACAGGAACACTGAACAGAAAAGGTCATCCACTCTTCCAGGTGAGTATTAGAAGGCTTCAAATCAGAAGTTTCAGCTTCTCAAGGACATTTAATACCTCCCCTAGCTTGAACTTTGCTGTGAGTAGTGAAGTGAAAGCATGGGGCATGATAATTCCAGAAGTAAATTAAGTAATTTCCAAAATAAGGAAGTAATCTCATCTTTAAACTAAGTATATTACAAAGATCTTAAGATGAGGCTGCTCCAGTGTAACCCATTTGTAGTATTAAACAGACTGAGGAGGGGAAATAACAAAGCAGGTTTGCCCACGAAATCTTCAGGCATCTTTGTCCTAGATTAGAGCCAAAGAAAATCTCTTCCTAGCATTCTTGTTCTTTCATATCCAAAGGAGTTTCTCTCTTCACTGCCAAAAAAAGGAGCTTTTACACATCTGGTCCACCACTGTCCTTCCCAGGAGAACCAGAAAAATAAATAGAGGAGCCCAACTCCAGGGTCCCAAGAGCTTGGCAGGATTTCCTTCTTGAAGCTTCAGCTGCTATGACAGACAGACTGAGTTCAAAAATTATGAACTCTTAAGAGTTAACACACCATTTAAGTTATTTGGAAAGGAACTAGGAAGAAAAAAAACATATCTTTCCTAAATATTAGGAATATCCAGCTTCTATGCAAAGGACCTTACCTGCTTTTTCTTATTTGCTATACAATTGGTTTTTCACTGTCTTGTTTTTCTTCAGAGTCTTCATCAGAACCTGAAAAAGAAGACAAGAATGCTGTAGAACAGTTGAGAGAAGTTAAAAGACACAAAAGTATAAAGTTGGTTTTTTTTTGGACAAATTACTCTGAGTGTCTTCCATTTCTTGGAGTAGCATATATGCTGTGTTTTGAAGCTCAAATTGTATAGAAACTGAAGAAATTTATTCCTTCCAGGCTGATTTTCCACTTGGTACCTCCAGAACAGACTTGGTTACCAAGTAACCAATATTGAAGATGAAGGGTCACCCTATACAAAGAAGTGGCTCCAGGGTATGTCCCTGGATACCTGTAGCTTCAAGACAAGAAGAGACAAATATGTGAAAATTCCAACACAGCTCATTTTAAACATCACCTCCTAAAAGCAAAGATTTGTTTTAAGAAATGTTGCCATATCAGCAGAGAGGTTTATTCTCTTCTGTATGATCACAGGGGACAGTTTAAGTATTTGTCAAATCAATATGTATGGCAAAGTGACTAAAAATTGCTCACTTATAACCATCCATGGTTTGTCTTCTCAGAAAGAAATGCATATTTTTGAAGAAAAAAATTTAATTTTGAGCTATTTTTACTTTACATTATCCATGAGTTTTACTTTGTGACTATCAGTGTGTTAGTTCAAATATACTGACGGTTTCTTTTACATCTCATACGCATAAAGGGTGCTTAAAATGTACTTGGCAGTCAGGGCAGTCCTGGAGAAAGTACCTGAGCTGTTTCTGAATCCCATTGGACAAGCTGAAAGTAATGGCATATCTGTAGTCAACATGTGCATGCTGAGACACACCACCTCAGTGTACAAGGAACACTGACTCAGCCATAATGTCTAGAAAAACATGTTAGCTCCACTTACACTTCCTCTCACACTCTATTCTGTTGCTAAAGAATAACCACAAAATGCAGGCTGAACACTGAGTCCAGTGCAATACTTCCATCGTTCCTCAGAGCAGACCCGTAGTTTTAACTAAAATCCATTTTCGCTTTGGATCACTAGTTATACTCGACACTAACGCTCTGTGAGCCCTAGATGGAGCTCGAAGTCATCCACTAAGTCAAGATGCTCAGCATAGAGAAACCAGAGACAGACACTAAAATGAAAAATATCACCAGCACGTATAACTCTATAATGTAAGACAGGCAAACTTACCTGTAGCAATTAGCAGATAGCATTATACAGCACAGCTTTGCAGAGGAGGTTTACGTTTTTGGGGACAAAGTCAGATACAGGATTTGGAGGTTCCCACTGCATTCTCAGGTAACTCAAATTGATTTAATCCATTAATAAATTACTTATTTCCTTGAAATGCTTGAGACATTCTTGAATGTTGCAGTATTTACATTTATTTTTTATTTAATCAACTCATATCTCAACTAGACAAAGCACATGATATGCAGAGTTAAGATGTATTTAACATTACCCACTGATTTGATTTACCCAGACAGGTGAGCCTTTTTATATAGGGAGAAGACTTTTTCTTTTTGTTATGAGAAAAGAAAAGAAGCTCTGATTGAAATTTCAGTTTGCCTTACAGCAGTTTCAGGTTCATTGTCTATCCTAAGACAGTATAAAGCTCCAAGTTTAGCCTGGATTAGATAGTGCATTGCTGTATAAATGCTATTGCTGGCAGATAAGAGATCTCAGAGTTACAGAACATCTCAAATTGGAAGGTAAGGAACACCGATGGCAGAAACAAAACCATAACTGCCTCCTTTCAGTTGTGGTGCCATTTTATTTCAGACTTACCTTGCTTTTAGTCAGAACATGACTTAAAATACACTAATCATGTGTATTGTAACTTATCTGGTAGTTAGTAACTAAACTGAGTTACTGAACAAAAAGAATCGTATTTTAGGATGATAAATATACGGTTTTCATAAAAAAAACAAAATTTTTTTTTCCCTTCTCCCTTCCCCTCTTGAAGGGCATGAAATATGCAGGAGTGTAAAGTGAATATGAAAAAAATCTTTAAGTAAGCAAATGTAACTACCTGCTACAGACTCAGGAGGAGAATAGAATTGCCCGTCAGAGAGGACTCCTGGGTGAAGAAGAGCTGCTCGTTCTGAAGCATCCTGTGCTATCAAAAATCCTAAAAGAAAAAAATACCAGAAAACAATTCCTCAGTTCTAACACATAAAATCCTAAAGATCAAATACTGATGAAGAATCTTGAAGACTGGTGTATTATATTAGCACTCCTAACCAGCTACTTCTTTAAATAAGTATCTTTTCAAAAAGCATCAACAATTAATTTAACACTTATGTCTTCTATTTAAACGTTGGCAGCTAAGGTGACACACACTAGCAAAACAGAGATATTGCACACATGAATTAAGGAATCTTTCCTTCTACTATGTGCAATTAGGTGATTAAGTTGCCATATGTAAATTGACCAACATTCACTGGCTAACTAAGACTTCTGTAATATATTTCTAATGACCAGTGAGGTGCCATGCATAACCAAATAAATTATGTTTTCTCGTTGCCACTATGACCCTTCCCTAATGGCTTGCCTTCACCTATCTGTCTCAACATACGCAGTTTCTGCAACCTTCATGAACTATTTGCATGTATATGCATGGAATATTTTGTCTATAAATATTCAATATGACAAAATGCAAAAGTCTCTGAGCCGGTTAGATTTCATATCTATTTAGATAACACTGTGATGCAGCTGTATTTCCTCAGCCCCTCATAAGATAAGTTACTCTAAGTTTCTTTTTCTCCAGGCAAACCCCACTGTTCTCATTTAAACAACTTCTTTCTCAGACCAGTGAAAAAGAAGAGGGAAGGGATCAAAGTAGAAAGATCGCATTCAGAGCACATAAAAATGGAGGCATCCATGCCCATGTAAAGTTTTTTGATTTACCTTACAGACAAACATGCCCTTCCAACAGAGTTTCAGACTCTTCAGGTAATGATGCATAAATATCAGGTTGGCTGTATAATTACTCTGCTGCTGTTGAAACTCACAAGCATCTGCAAGTTTTCTTTCCCTCACCACTCAAGCAGTATTCTCTTTCAACTGAAACAGTGGATTTCCTCCATTTAGTTGAATATACTGAGTGTCAGATGACCTGGTGCCTCATCTCAAAGGCTGAAATTCATACTTGTTCTGGTCTCATTCTGCCTGTGCATGAAACAGACTCTTCACAACACTTCTTTGCTTTCCCCTTTCCACCTCAAAAGAAGAGTTAGTGACATTGAATTAGTAATTATGCCTACTCTTCCTAAAAGAGGAGCCAGACACTTTATGATTATCCAAAAGATAAAGTTTTATAAGTCGAAGTCAGTTAAATTTTCATATCTCAAGCATACAAAATTATATGCATTCCCTAGTGCTTGACAAATTGCTGATCTGGCCCTTCTGACTTTTAACTTTGCCTCCCTAAATTAATTAAAACCTCACTTCTTTGAAGGCATATGTTTCTTTCCCAAAGAGGAAAAAAGTCATGCCATTTGATTTAATTTTCTCCATAGCTCTTCAAATTTTGAGAAGCTGAAAGAAGTGTTCTTCTGCGAGTTAACATGAGATCAAATGTTGCCAACTGCAGTGGTTGATGGGAAATATCACAAGCTTACTATTTTCTTCTTCAGCTTCTTGTGGTAACACTTTAAAGTCCAGGAACCAAGTTTCAATCCAGGCAAGTATGAAGGATATGATGGGCAGCACATAGCCAAAAGCACCCTGTGAGAACAGCTAGAAAGAAATAAAACATTACAAAAATTACTCTGAAGAATCTTGGTTTTAAGTAAACAAAGTAAAGCAAACATTTGATTAGAATATATACCTGTGAAATAATTACTTTTGCTAATAAAAAGGCACTGGTCACTGCTGTTGTAAACTGAAAGAGACAGAACAGATAAACTAATAAATGGATTTAGTTTTTTTATTTCTGCCATTATCTATTAGTTGCAACTTTAAATATTTACTGACAACAGCAAGATAACATAGATTAATAAAATGTAACAAGCATGATACAATTAACTTAAAGTGTTATTAAAATAACCTTGTAAAAGATAACTTTTAACACAAAACCTCCAAACCATTGATTTCCACATAGCAGATAGCATTTGTGTAGAAGACAAACTGCCTGAGTTACATAACTTGTGATCTTACTGTATAATGAAGCTCATGTACTTTATTCATCAAGTCCCTTAAAAAACCCCCCAAATTATTTATGTATTTGGGAAAAAAAAGCAAACAGCGGTTGTTCCAAATGCTTTTCACTACCATCCAAATCAAAAATATCCATTTCAAACAACAAAACATCTTTGTGGGAGTAAATTGGAAAACATATTTTAATTCATGAAGTGGAATTTTGAAAAAAAATTTTTTAAGACTTGATACTCCCTGATTTATTTAAAAAAAAATGACATGCTGGATAAAACATCTTAAGAAAAACCCAATATCTGAAAAAGCAGTGAACAAGTACAGTTCACATAAGCAAGGCCTCTATATATTCTAGTGCATTTGGGTCCAGTAATTGTTTAAAAAGCAGCAGAACCAACTTCTGTCAATCACAGGTTAAGATTCAGGTCTTTGGCAAAACCTTCAGTGAAGCTTTATGTATCTAATTACTTGCTACCATGATGGGTTCACTCTCCCCACCTGACAAACAAAGGCATCAAGTCGGAGGATTAAGAACCACTCTAAACCTACACAACTAAGAGCAAGGATTTCTAAGAGGCATGCACTTAAATGTAAGCATAATTAGAGCAGCAGCTGCCATTATCTATGTGTTTGTGACATGCTAGTAACACAATCTATAAAAATCATGGCATGTAGTCTCAGAGTACTAAGCAAACTGCATGCTACTCACTTGAAGAAAGTTACACATGAACATGTTCTACATGCACCTACCACAGAGCAAGGGAAAAAAAAAAAGAGTCTGGTTTACAAAGCACTAAGCCAGCAATACACTTTTTGTATTACAACCTGCAGTATTGACTGGTGGAAGCATGAATTTTTCACCAAATTTTGCATTTTTTGTCATCTGCACCATACAGCTGCATTAAAGATATTGGCTCCAATCCACTGTGGTTACCTACAGTTCTTGAGAACTTCCTTTTTAAGAAGGAATGCCTATTCAACATTTTGTATTGGAACAATATTTGTATGAAGCAATACAGGTGCAAGTGTTCAATGGGTGGCACCTAAAACTTTTTAAAGTAAGAATGTGGGGCTTAATGGGCACTTGGGAACAATAATGCAAATCCTTGTTTTTGAAGAAGGTTCAGTATTACAGATGCAAATATATTTCCAACATTAATTAACAAGTCTCAGAGGTAACAAGCAGTTATGATTAGCCATCCATACTGGGTTAAAAATAAATCTTCAACTTGTATTAACATGATAACTAATAAGAACCATGCCCACTGTGCTATTAAATTCTTGCCTTTACGCTGAAAATCTTCCAGAAAACAAGTTTTTAATTTGTTACTGTACAACAAAGTTTTATATATACACCATCAAGATGATTCTTAACACACAAGCATTAAGAGCCATCTAAAATTTTGTCTGCTTGATCCATTCTAGGAAAAACTTCATTATGCTTGGCTACTACTCACAGCTATTGCCCACCAATGGCGCAGTCTGCACATTGCATATGCAAGTATTAACACCTTAAACCGAAAGACTGCCAGTAGCTATAGAGAGAGGAAAAAATATTGGTTAATTCAGAACACAGAAGAACCATAATATTCTCAGCTCGCTGAAAATACTACTTACAAAGAAACTTAAAACAGGACAGTCTAAGTTCTGTTAACAAGAAACAAATCTGAATGTGTCTTTATAAAACAGAAATAGAAGATAATTTCTCATTTGCAAAGCAAATGGCAATATCCAGACACCTACATAGACTCAAAAATGCAAGCATGTGCCATTCCAAAAATAAGTTAGAAACATAAGAAAGCTATAAAAAGTGTGTTCATGATAATTTTACCTGACTGGAATCTAAACAGTTAAATCCGGATGCAGCTCATCCAGCAAATACATTGCACATCAATCACTGTGATCTTAGCAGTGTGCTACTATACTTCAAGTATTTCATAAATATTAATATTGCAACAATCAATTATTCTTTATGCAGCTGCCCACAGTAGCAAGTCATTCTATTTGGCAGTAAAGAAAGGTAAGTCATGGTATTTGTAGGCCAGAAAATTAAATCAGACAGATGAGATCTCTGAATCAGGGACCTTGAGCTTCAATTTCCCTGATTATTTTTTGATAGTAGATTGTCTCCAACTTGTCTTAAAATATTTGTTCAGAATCAAAAAAGTGTGAAAAAAATGCTTAAAAATAAAGAGAAATCAAAGACAGCCATGGCCAGAGGTATGATAAACCCATTCAATCTTATGCAAACGTGTAGTAGAAACAGAGGAAATCCTGTAAAAATCTACAAATATTTTGGCAAAATTTAAAGTTCTAGTCCCTTCCCAGGGAATAAAAGTCTATTATTTTGCATTACATGTTCTTAAATCTTGGTTCACCTACAGGATAAAGCAATTTCCAGAGCAACATTTACAGATAACATTTTCTGCCTTCTGCAGTATGGTATATCATGGAGAACCTGCCAGCAAAACAATGAGAAAGGGAGAAGGAGCAGTATAAATTTTTTTAATCTAGTATGTAAATTCATTTGACACAGTAACCGTTCAATGCAGAAGTAAGGAAGGGTTTTTACACCAGTCTCAAAGAGAGATTCTGGATATGGTCATGAGTATAAAATGACTGATACCAAACCAAGTCATCTCTGCAGGGCAAACAAGATCTGGTAGAATTAACGATCTTGCACTTTAGAAGAACTGTAAAGAAACAGCTTTTACTTGGGCTGTGCAGTGCAAAATGTATTGCAACTACAGAGCTACAGCTTTGCTTAAAGAAAGCAAATTCTAATGCAATAGAGTTCCTCTTATATGCCTAAGGTACTTATACATAGTAAAGGAGAATTATACTTCACGACAGCTCTTTTTACTGTTTGAGTTAAAACAAAACTCTGAAAAATCTGCCCTGTGCAGGCCACCCTGGGAACAAGTGACCTTACGCCCAAGGAAGGACAAAAATGTTGGTTTAAGCAAAATGATTTTAGAGCTGGAGGGCTATGGGTCTTGTCCTCTTAATGAATTACCTTATGTCACATCAAAGTCACATTCTTGACTGGGTTTTCCATCTGCTTTTCCATGCACCCCAAAGCTAAGGATGCAAATCAATTGGCCCTAAGCATTCCTATCCACAGGCTTCGTGAGCCTGCTGCCATAGCAGAACTGAGCAATCCCAGGATGGGTGAAACTTGGCCCCTCCCATTCAAATTATCAAGAGAAGATCAACCATTTCACAAGACTCAAACTAGGAAGCATCTGTGGGAGGAGGAATGAGAAAACTGTACTTTTGCTGCTCCTTTCTCTTATTTTTAAGAACACTTACAAATATATCAAAATATGAAGAAGAGTAGTCATAATGTAGGACTTCTTTCTCTAAGGTAGTCTCAATGCCTCCCTTTACCTACAAAGGAACAAGAACAAAACAGCTTCAGAAAACAAAATACACATAAATATGAGGAATAAAACTAATAATTCCCTGCTGATATGCAGAAAAGATCATTAAACTAAATACAGAAGAGCTGTCTGCCAAGAATGACAATGTCAAGACTTACTGTTGTTATTTGTTTTTCAAGATAACATAGACTTTTCAAAGTGAAAACATTTAGGATTATCATCTGGCCAAGGCAAGCTACATTTCAGGCTGTCCCAAAATAAAAATAAACATGTAATTGAGGGAGGAATAAATGATTAAATGTTAAGATCTGTTATACAAACTCACAAAGCATTTTACCTCTTATAAGGAGCATCAAAACAGCTGATCAAAAAGCCAACCACAACCCAGTTCTATTTAGTCTCATGTTAGCAAATAAGAAACAGAACAGAAACTGAATTCACACTTCAGATCTCTTCCTTATCAGCTCTCACATGATTTGTTAAGAAAGCTGAGCCAAAAGATCCACAGTAAAAAAAAGCAGAAGCTGCAACTGTTAGACTAATCTCACACAAATAACTAACATTTAAGTTTAATTTTTCCATTTACTGAAGAGATTCAAAATTACATCTTCCTTAGCCACCATGTTTCTTTCCAATGGAAGGAGTCTACTGTTCAAACTGGCCTCGTAGGAAAATAATTTGAAGTGTATTGGCTCAGAGAATTTTCTTAGCTGAAAATGAAAAACCTCAGTGTCCACCTCTTATTGTTTTAATGTGAAATTCCATAATTAAGCACTGCATGAAATAATTATATAAAACAATTCCAAGAGAAGGCTTTAATATTGAGTTTGACTACTGTCACCTTTTTAAGAAAAGGAGCTACCAAAGCACACCAACAACATATCCTCACTATCTCAAAGCAATGCAGCCTACACACTTCCACACTTTTCCAACTCTACTGCTGGACAGTGTTTTCCAGAGACTACTCACTCCAACTCTGAATTTCTTCTATTTCTTCTCCTCTCCCTGTCATCTATAGCTACCTAACAAACCACTTTCAAAATACAGTTTGCCCTCGGTTGCTCTACTGCATCGAGTGTGATTATCTGTTTCCAGAATAAGTAAGGAAGACCAACTTCCCCCACTCCAAGCTGTTCATCACTGTGTGACTGTGAGCACCATGTTAACATAAGGATAAACAGAGAACCATGGAAGCCTTGATTTTTTCTCAAAATGCCATGGAGCTACTCCCCAAAGCATATAAATAAACTACACTACAGCTAAGGAAATTGGTAATGGCAACAAAGTGAAAACAATCTTTACAGGAACTCTCATAGCAATTCTGACCTATTACTTATGCACCAATAACACAGTCCTAACACAATGCTATTTGACTTCCAAGCGAACAAAGCAATTCAAAGAAAAACAGAACAAAAAATCTAAGCACATGTCAGATCCCAGATATTAAATGTTGGCTTGTAATATCATTGACTTCTAATGACAAAAACCTGGTTTTTACTCTTGCTGACTTTTGGCAGTATAGGACACCAGTTCATAATATGTTGTCCTGAAAATACAAAATTGCTGTGATCCTGAGGTCCCTTGATGCTGTAGCATTCAAAATGAAACGTCATGAGTTGGTAGCATTTTCTATTCAGAGTCTTCAATGTTCTGAGAACACTCATGTGAAAATCTGTACTCTGCAACCTCAACAAGAGATAAAAACCCACTCTGTTCCTCTTAGTTGTACAAGCTGTTGAGAAAAAAAAAAATTCTTCTAAAAATAGAACTGCATCAGAACACTATGCTACAACCATTTTTTCACCTAGGGAGAAAACAGAAAGCCTAGCAAAATCTGCTTTCTCAATTTAAATCAGAATGAGTATTTTTCACTGTATCAATGAACTATTGAACAGTCAGCTCCTGAAGCTTCATAATGTAAATTAATAACCAAGGTTATTTAACAAGTAAAGAAATGCTGATAAAAAATATTTATTCAAGGTCTTCCTTGTCTACAAAAGGGATTCCTCCCCAGTGTGTCCTTTCTTAAATGCAGACTAGATTATAGCTTAAAACCCATCTCAAGAACTAGGACGGTATTTAAGAAATAACAACAAATGAGCCATCCTATTGCTTTCTGAAAATTTTAGGAGAACAGCCTCATTTTCCGTATTACAAACGCTGGAGTTAAAAAGTGGCAGCTGTGGGAGTTGATGTTGTTTAAATGCACCCTGCCATTCTTAATGTATGACACACCAAGTTTACATCAAAGAAAATACAACAAAAGAAAAGTTTTGGCCATTAAAAGTCTGTTCAGGGACTAACACCTCAGTGAAATATCACTGACTTAAAGTTACTCAGAAGGCAAGGTCTTGAAGTCTGTTAAAACTCACACTTCTTGCAAAATTCAAAGACGTACAGTAACGCTTTTGTTTATTTAATGCCTAAAGAGTTACCTGGACCAATGTTTTTTTCAGTATGGTTCACAGACTACAGAAACATTTAAAAGTTTCATAAAAAGAAGGTAAAGACGTGTCCTAATGAATAAAAGTAGATGTGGTTGAGTAGGTACTGTTTTCATGGAAGCTTAAAGTAATAAACTGCTTAAACCTAAACTGATACAAATAACATAATTCTGGATAGAAATGAGCAACCTATTAACCATCTCCGAAGTGAACACTTAATATAACAACCAAGGGTAGATACTGAAAGGACAACTCACATTTAATTCTATTATCCACAGTAAGGTTATGAATAAGAGATCAAACGTAACAAACAAACAGAAAGTCCTTCTGACATCTGATATGCCCTTCTTCTCCCTTCCTTCATACGACTCAATCCTTGCCATCAGCTGTGTTGGGTTGATGGAGTGGACATCCCGCAAGGAAGGACAAGATTCCACACTGCTACTGTGAGCATTTTCTGCATCAGCTGGGACCCAATTCATCCTGCGTTTGCTTAGAGTGGTCTTCTTCCAGTTTCACCATCACTAGAAGGCAGATCCATACAGGAAGAATTTCTAAACAAACAAACAAAACCAAACCACATTAGTCCCCAACCCCCATAATTCCAAGAGGTATTTTCATCTTACAATGTCAGATTGCTAAACTCTTTTTGCTAAACTGATGACTGAGAGAATTAGGCATTGTGTATAACACAGTATCGAGTTCATCTCTCAGAGGATTTGTGAAGCAAGAGAATTGATGTCCAATTAGGCTGTTTGAAATAAGGGAGCACTGTCTACATTTAGAAGGGTCATTTCTCCATGCTGTTAGAGTGAGATCATTGAATAGAATTAATAAAAAGCATGATGCTGTGCATCTTTTAAGATTTCCAATATGGATTTAAATGCTCTAAATAAATAGGAAGACAACTTAAAGGAACTTCCACATACAGTTCCTGAAAAGTGGAAGTATTAGCTAATAGCACATCCAGAGCTGACATAAATAAAAGATTAAAAGTCCATTAAAATCCCTGAATAGTGTAGTAATCATTCCATAAAGCATATACACTGCTATTTGCTCTGTAAAACCAGCTGCTATAGCAACTTACATTGACAGACAGTTTTTCCACCAAAAAAAAGTGTGTGTAACTAGTGGTTAAAGGTAATGCAATTACCCTAAGTCTCTTCTGACTACATGGCTTTTAAAAGAATTTTCCGGCTGCATTTCCTATAAAACTGTAGCAGTTTGAGGCATGATTCACTCAAATCCTCCATGAGAACATTTGTCCAATTAAACCTTCTACAAAGGATGGACTCAGGAGGTCACAAAATTTCATAGAAACACACAGAAAATTTAATTTTATGCAAAATTCTCAGTTGATTAAGCTATACATCCTGCAGCATAAACTACATCAGACAAGTTTTTGTAATGCTGGGGGAGTAGCTTTTTGAAATTCAAGAACAAAACTTTGCCTCCTTCTGGGTGGATTATCTTTCAGTAAATGGCAAGAGATAGAGAAATTCTTCCCACTCCTGTCTTTCATCAGCATCTAAACTCCAAGTCTGCAAGAACACAGTCAGTCAAAGCCCAGCAGGGGATCTGCAACACACCACCATGCAAACACAAAGGAGGATACAAGGACACAGGGGAAAAGTACAGGTGGTGTGGGAAGCTGCCAAGAGCGCACACATCACAGCTGAGGAGACAGAGGAATGTCTAGGTCAAATCACATAGAACAGCCCTCAGGGAATTCAAAACACCAGGCAAAGGTGGACAAGCACAATGCACCTTCAAATCTTCCTCCTTTATTTCTACAGCAGCTGCCTGAAAGATGGCTGGCAAAGGGCTGGAGAGGGAGACATACGTGGTATGTGTTTGGTCAGGTGCCTTGAGCACTACAATTAACTTTAGGCCACCTGAACCTGAGGGTGTGAGCACAATCGCTGCACCCCAGCGCTGTAAACAGCACTTGCTTTGTACTGAAAACCCACACAGCAGCCCACATGAGAATGTTTGGGATGAGACAAACCTCAGATCAGGCCATCAGTGGCCATACTTCAAAAGAAAAACCGAAGAAAAAGATAAGTAACATCTGAACCTCCAAAAAAAATTCCATCTACGTTGGCTAAAATATTTATTTTATTCTGATGTGGCACTCAGTGCCAGTTATATAGGAAGTTGTTACTTCCAGTCTGGATTATTGCTAGATACAGCCCAGTATGGGAGTGCAAGTAGTACAGCCAGAGCTAATTGATTCAGGATGTGCTAGTTCAGCATCCATTTGCCTTGTGGGGCCCTCTGCAAAGAGAAAAGCATGGTCTTAAAATGCACTGGTTACCAGTTTGTTTTCAAGCATGACTCAAAATGTCAGATTCAGCTTATAAATTCCATGTACTCTGAAATCCTTGCTAGTGACAGACTGTTTTTTGCCTCACAGCCCTCTAGACAGGGGATACTCACAGTAAGGGAATTTGTCCCTAGTCTTGCTCTGCCTGCTGATCCATCAGATCCATGTTTGGATAGATGGCAGGGCCTCTCTCCTCACACTAAGCTGGCATCAAAAGGTTGTGATTCTTTAACTGAGCAGGCATAGCTTAGCAGCTTTCTGCACTCATTGCAACAGCTCTCCAAACTGATTAATCACCAAGTGTGTGCTATTGTTTACCTTAGTTTCTTCCATTAATTAAAAAGTTCCTTTGTACCTGAATGACATAATCAGTCATTTCATCACACCAATGGTTTCAGATGTGTGCACAAAAAAAATCTTAAATCCTTTTTGGCAGCTGTCTTACAGGCAAGTGGGGACTATTTAAAAGTAGCACTTCCCTTTTAGTGTTGGATGGTGACTTAGCCAGACACTTTCATACCCATCTCAGCATTGCCAGCAACATTTCTCCTCCCTTGCACTTCCAAAGCACCAATCATGCCCCATCTCTCTCGCCCATTACAAGTTTGCAGTGGGAGTGAGCTCTGCTCTTCCCTTGGCTCTGTTTCTCCAGGGGTTCTTGCTTGTGCAAACAGCCTGTGATTGATTGGAAGGGCTCCAGGCTTGCAGCCCCGTGAGGAGCTGCCACTTTCTAGCACTCCATGTGGGTAATACAAGCACCAGGCAGGCACAGGAGTGCTTTTCACATATCCCTGGCCATGAAATATAGTGGTGGAACAAGTTTAGGAAGGCAAAAAAAAGGTGTGTTTGTCACTGAGATGAGTCACAGTTTTGAAAATACCACACAATTCTCTCGCATGTGACTGTTATTGATCCTTTTTCTTGCTATTCAGGAAGCAGGGACTGCTTTGACATAAATTTATGCTGCCACATTAATTGAATTCTTGCATCCAAAGTGATAGATGATATTGGTTATTATTCTTTCCAGAAACCAAAATAATTTAGAATCAGAGGAAAAAATAATTATAAACTGGGTGTCAGAATGTTTGGAGTTTGGGTTTTTGAAAGCCAAAATGCAACTTCAGCCAGAAAAAAAAACATTATCAAATAAAGAGAGGAAGTCACATTCTAACAAGTTCTGAGGGCTTTTTTTTCCTAGAAAGAGCCTTCTTAGTGCATCAGTCAGTTATCAACTTTCCCGTTTCTGGTAAAGGTTAATACTTTTTAGATAACTGTCAGGGTATTTTTACAATATCAGTAACATATTTTCAAGACTACTGTGTCATCTGTGGCTGCCTCTGATTTGAAGGAGACTGGGTTCACCTGGCACCACTTCTTTTGACTCCAGGCAGTTCCATTGTTTGGGTTATTCTATACGGCAGGTTCAGGAAGGATGTGTGGTCAAAACAAGCACATCCTGTGAAGAAGTGATGTTTAGAAACCAGCATGTTAATTTTCTACAGAGCCTGGGTGAAGGACACTCATCAGGATAAACAGCGCGTAATTCAGAATATTGCGAGAAACTCCATGGGCAAGCTTGCATGGAGAGGTGGAGTTCATAGCAGCTGTGTTGGATACAAACTGTGCCATTAACTCCTTGTCACAAGAGACACATGAGTGAGACAGAAATCTCTTTTCCCCATGCAGTTCTACTAGCAAATGGCTCTCCACAAGATGTAGGGGACTTGTAATGTTCTGTAGCTCTCTGATTTTCCTTTGCCAGACTTCATGTGATGTTTTTTCCAGCTGAACTGAGGATTGCATTAACCTGCTCCTGGCTACACCTGCACATTATGATAATGCTTGTGAACATCTGTTCTAAAAAAATCAGAAAAATAAAATCCTGTTTCCAGTAGATCTCCTGTGTTGTATGTTTTTGGAATTTTTTTCAAAGCTAAAATAATCTCTGGCATTTCAGGCAAATAACAATCTTATTGTTATTTTACTCATCATGAGTGCAGGACAGAATAGAGTATTCAGTTGAAACCAGTCACCTTATCCAACTGCCTGACCATTTCAGGGCTGACCAAAAGTTTAAGGGCAATGCCCAAATGCCTCTTAAACACTGACAGGCTTGGGGCATCAACACCTTCTCAAAGAAAATTCTTCCATGATTTGACAACACTCTTGGGAAAGAAATGTTTTCTCATGTCAAATGTGAACCTGCCCTGATGGACGCAGCTTTCAGCCATTCCCACATGCCCTGCTGCTGGGTACTACTGAGAAAAAACCAGCAACTTCCCTCTGCACTTCACCACCTCAGGAAGCTGCAAAAAACAGTGTGGTCACCCCTCAGCCTCCTTCTTTCCAAACTAGATGAACCCTGTGTCTTCAGCTGCTTGTCACAGGGCATTACTTCTAGCTCTTCAACCAGCCTCAGTGCCCTCCTCTTGCACACATTTAAGAACCTTCACATCCCTTCTAAATTCTGGGGGCCCAAAAGTGCACAGAATACTCAAAATGAAGTTGCAGCAGTGTTAAATAGAGTGGGATGATCACTCCTTTTGACCAGCTGGATGTGCTGTATTTAGAGGTTTGCCACTGCTGACTTTGAGCCTGCTGTCAGCCAGCATCCCCAGACCCATCTCTGTGGTGCTGCTCCCCAGGCACTCCTCTTGAAATCTGTACTTGTGGAAGGTACTGCTGTATCCCAGGTGCACAGTCTGGCATTGGTTCTTGTTCAGTTTCATGCCAGTGATGATTGTTCAGCACTCCCATCCACCCAGATCCCTCTGCAAGGCCTCTTGTCCCTTGAGAGTGTCAACAGCACCTCCCACTTGAGCATCATCAGCAAACCTGCTAATAGTGAATTTGGCTCCTGCCTCCAGATCACTGACAAACACTTTGAACAGAACTGAGGAATGCCACTGCTGACTGGTCTCCAGCCAGGTGTAGCCTCATTCCCTACAAGCCTTTGAGCCCTGCCCTTCAGCCAGTTCTTCCAGCACACCATCTGCCTGCTCACTTCACAGTCACACTTGTCCAGAAGGATGCTGGGAGGTACAGCATCAAACACCTTAGCAAAATCCAGGAACACTATATGCACCACCTTTCCTTCACCTACTAGGCAGATGAAATGAAACACAATCTACAAGCTTATTGAAGTGTCAAAACATTTAAGAGGGAAATAAAATTTCTGAAATAAGAATCCACATTAGTGTATTTGTGATATAACTTCTCATTTCCCCTGATTTCAAAAGATGTAAGATTTTAATGGGTTTTTACTGTTTTGTTTTCTTCATAACTGCATATATTCACTCAGCAACCACTAAAATATTTAGCTAAGTAAGTTTTCTATGCTGACCTATTCAAAGCCACAGACAACAGTGGCGTAATTTTCCTGGAAAGAAAGCCCCTAAAGTTTGTATCTATTTAAATTAAAGGTGTGTTTTCCTCTTTTTTTTTTTTTTTAAACACTTAATTGTTATGGCCATAGCTCAAGCCTCCAAACAGAGAATAAAATTCTCAAGCTTTCTAGAGAAATACAGATTTAACACTTATTAATAGTATTAACTAGTACAATAAGTGAAAAGTAAAGGAATTAAAATTATCAAGCTTAGGACTGCAGTCCTTGCCTGCCGTCAAAGTCTAATAAAGACGTAAGCAATACACAGTGAGAGCTTGCCCATGATTTCAAGTTACATTTACAATTAACATCATTATTTTCATTCATACTGACAGAAGCAGATGGCACACTGCATGTGTCAATTTAAATGTATCTGAGAGATGCAACATCAGAATGCTACTTCTCTTTTCTATCATTATTCTACCCCTATTCTTCCACTGTTCTTGGTTTACAGTAATATAGTAAACAAGAATAATTTATCATACATGAGCAACAGCACCATGTATGATATGTTTTTCTTTCCACAAAACAAACAAACAAACAAAAAATAAAACCACACAGCAGAATTTAACTGAGAAGAGATAACAGACATGATTAAAGAAACGAGACAAAAAATAAAAAAAAAGGCTTACTCAAAGCCTACCAGCAGATCACCAAAATCAAAACTTCAAGTGTCACATGGAAGTAATCTGGAAAAGGCAAGGCTAATTTAGGTTAAAGAATCAGAGAAGTCACCTTTGCATCAAGTAACTAGGCACACAATGTAACATTGCGTCACAACTGCTGTTGAAACATACTGAACACCTAAAGACTAAACATGGCCCCAAAATTCCCATCATAAACAGCGTTTCTGTGAATGTTAAAAAAATAATCTGAAAATATTTCTTCCGTCCAATGAGTAAAATAGGACGGTATGGCTAATATAGCAGCCAAGATGTTCAAGTTCTGTGAAAACCACAGGCTAGTAGAAAAGATGAGACTGAAAGAGCAGCAATTTTGACTCATAACAAAAAACAAAACAAAACAAACAACAACAAAAACAATGAACCCTAAACCAACCAACCAAAAAAAATATTTCCTTGTGAAAAACTTTCCTCATAGGAATCTTGGGATCTTTACCAAAGGAGTTATTTTCTGATAAAAGAGCTGACATTGCTGCTTACACTGCCAGCTGTTCTGTAGGAACACACTACATAGCACAGATAAACCCAAAATTTCTCACAAGAACATAGGTTAATACAGTAATTGGTATTGTAACACTAACATTCAAATTTACTTAAAGACAGTTTCAGACAATTTTAACAACCTAAAGGAAAATGGTCCCGAACCATTATTTGCTCTCTCACCATCATGAAGCCTAACTTCATTCGTTATCTAGGCACAAATTACCCCAGCCTACATCTTGGACAGAATATACAATTATCTGTAAAGACTCCATACTGGAAGTCCAAGAAACTGACAGTTTCTGGTATAAAGCTGTATTAACCTGCAGAAGTATTATCAGAATTCTCTCAAGGTGTTTTCTGACAGTACCAGTACACACCCTGATTAAGAGCCAACACAGATAAAACCAATTCCTATGAGGATGAAATAATGCTGATTATAAATTGGGGGAGTGGATGGGTGGAAATCCCAAAGAACTGGAAACTGCTGCCAAAGCATACCTAGACATATTTTTTACAGTTTCCACTATAAATGAACAAAACCCACTCTGCTGACATACTCTGTTCTTCTGTTTCATAACTGCAAGAACTAATTTTCCTGAGATTTGCTTGTCACATTACTAGTGACCTCCTGATAGTCACTGCTCCTGTTCCTGAAGGGCGCTTAAATCCCTAAAGCACTTCCAAGCTGCACTCACTCAGACTCTAGCTGTAACACATCATTGCCTCAGAACCATTTTAATGTTTCAATGCCTTTAAAAACACTGAAGCACTGTTGTGTTCAAAACAAATGCTCCTTAGTGAACATGAAGGGATATTAAAAAACAAAAACAAAAACAAACCAAAAACCACCACCACCAAAAAAACCCCAAACCCGGGCCAGACACTTTAATCAAACTAAGACTGAAAAATTCAAGCTGCTGCACCCCCACGAAATTCCCCGAACACAAGGAGAAGATACTTTAGAGTGCTTTGGCAATACGCTAGCTTTTCAATTAGGCAACACAGCAGGAATTACAAGTTACAAATATGTAACACCTTTAAAGACTGGGAAGGTTTCCCCCGGAGGGGCAGGGCAAGATTTACCAGCATACAGGAAAGAGCTCCTTACAAAGAATTTGGCTTTATCTGAGTCTTCAGAACTAGAGTAGTTCTGCTTCACCCTGAAGTAGAAGCTCTTACCATAGATAACTTGTCCCTGTGAAAACAAAACCAAAACAACAAACCACCAGTTTCCTTGAGAAAAATGTTTCCCCAGTTTCCTATGCTCCAATGGTGACCTAGCAAAATTAAGAGGGCAAGTGCACACATTTGTACTGAATAATATTTTTCTCAGACCATTAAAAAAGGTGAAAAAGAGAAAGAAAAAAATTTTTTTTTAGGTTAGTAGAGCATCTGAAGAAAAAGCAGTGTCACCTTTCGCCATCCCAGAGCGAGACTCAGATTCAGAAAGTCAAATCAAAGTGCTCCAACCTTGGACTAGTTTTCTCTGCAGAATCCCTGCTACTAAGCCCTGTCCTGCAAAACACTACTGTTCTTTTCCAAATTTCTTATTCTACAAGAGCTGAGAAAAATGACAGAGTAAACAGAGTAAGCTTGTAAATTTGGCATCAGCATTGTCCTTCCTTCCTTTCACCTCCATCCTCTCTTCCCTCTGGACTCCTTCTTAAGACCACATACCAGACTTTTATAATGAGCTCAAACCGCAATGAATGGCCCATACAGGGATCTAACCAGTTCCCTGGCATTATTAGAACCATGCTCTTAACAACTGAGCTAATATACAACTATATTCTGTTTTAAGAAAATACTAAAAACTAACAAAAAGGAGGCACCATAACACGTTCTAAAGGTCTACCTCAGATCTCAGCCGTATGCAACATACTTGAGCATTGCAATCTACAAAATTGAATTTTGTGCACATTATCACTGTCAGGTCCCTAGAACACAAAGAAAAAGTATCCCAGTTATAGAACTGACAACATACCACCCCATTTACAACCCTTATGTTCCAACTGATGGCACTCACTTCATAGAATCAGAAAATGCTATGGACTGGAATGGACCCTGAAGATCATCCAGTCCCAACTCTTACTTAATTCATTATCAAACCAAAACTATAGTTTTCTTTAAAATAACATAATCCTTTATTTTGGTTTAAATGTTCTGGACTAATCTTGCCAAAGACCTGAAACTACATCAGGATTTTAACATTTAATAAAGTCAGTTCCCCACAGCTGTATTAACACACGTATACAATATTTTTGTATGTTTACATACACATTCCAGTCACAAGCAATATCTGGTGCAATAAAAATACAAAGAAAAAGAAAAGATGCTAATGACTCATTGCAAAAGCAGGGAGGGAGAGGTGGGCGTAAAGGGGCAGTGATACAAAATAAGGGAAAGACACTTTAAAAACCTCCAACGAATCTGGTATTAACTCTTCTTCACATCTGTTACCACTCTCTGAAACTGACTTTGTAGCCCACCCAACATCAGCTCACAGAAATGAAGATTTCATGGCAAACTTTCTCTATTAAACACTAAATAAGCAATAAGGGCTTAATATCCATTCAGAGTTAACTGGGGGCCAAAGAAACCGTTTAGCTATCAAAAACACACCTATTTTATCACATCTGCATTTCTCTAAGTACAATTTTTTAAAGACGCCAAACACCTCACTGATTGTCTCAAACATCAAGCATGATACTGGTCTATAACACTGACTACTGCTACATGTTTGTTTGGTTTTCCCCAAATCACAACAAAAATATGCCCCAAGGCTGCTAGCCAGATACTACTCGGACAAGAAAAGCTATTCTTTTGCGAGCACAGAATTGTGGGACACTTCCTGAAATAGCTCAGGCATTTCATTTATTAGTGAGAAACACTCAGGATTCTGTCACTCCCTCAAAAAGTTCCACAAAATGGTGCAGAAGTTTATTCTAGGTAAACAACCCCTAAAAATTCTTCAGAGCTCTTAAAGAAAACAGAATTTCAAGAAACTGACATCCATTTCAGAATGGGATAACATTTTGTAAGATTTTTTTCACTCTTAACTCCTCTTTTACAGCTCTCGAAGGTGCTTCAAAACAAAGGGAAGTTACAGGCTTTACATTTTATTTTTCTCTATTTTTCTTCTTAAAGGACATTGTAAGGAAAAAATTACCTAGTCCAAGTAGCAGCAAGTTCTAGCAAGCAAAGACTTACATCTGAACCTTCAGATGAAAATAGTTATTTTAACACACCTCCACATAATTTATCTAATTTTTCTGTCAGTGCAAGATAGAAATTAACTCCTGATGTCTGAAGTGATGCTATTTTAGGGCTTCAGCTGATAACTGAGTAGCTGAACTTAATATGAAAAGCATAACACCATTACAAGATACTCAGGTGGTTCTTTTTGGTTCTAAGATTACTTTTTCCAGGTTTCCATTTTTAATTCAACTCCTAGCTGAATTTAAAACAGCAAGACAGAGAGGTAATGTACAATCGGTCTTTTAACAGTTGTTAACGATTCCAAATTAAGAACAGCTATTTAGCACATTCAGTTAAATTAGAGAGTGTTTAACAAGCAACAAATCTGTGATCCTTCAAAATGACTCATCTGTGTTGCTAGATGCTCTTGCCTAACCAGGAGAAATCACAGTCCCTGCTGTCACAAGTGTGATTTATCATTATTACCATGTCATCAATACCCCCTGCAAAATCACTGGTAATATTGTGCATGCTGATTTAACTCACTGAGTGAAATCTATTAGTCGTGGTTACTAGAAACTAGGTTTGGCCCTGTAAAAGATTTTAGCAAAGACGTTTTAATAACTGTATGTTTAGCTAGGATGTTCTACCAAAGTTTAAAATGGTAAAGTCTAAATACATTCCTTCTCATGAATGAAGGTCTAGAACAATTGTGCTAAACTCACTTTGAAAAAATCATGGCTCAACACTTGAGAATTTATGAAAATTAGACTACATTGAATCAAGACAAACACACTCAAACCCAAATGCACCAGAACAAATGCCTAATCCATCTGAACTGAATTTAGTATTTCACAAATTCCAGCATTGTTAAAAGGTCATAAATTTCTTTCTCAACACACCATGTCTATAGAAAACAACATTCATCTTGAAAAAGTCTAAGACACGAATAACAGAAAAACACTTAAAATTACAGATTTGTCCCAAAACAAAAGGATCCCATTTTATGCAAAGTATCTGGCCCTGAACACCATCAACAAACAAACAAACCCCAAATCACTCTGCATCTGGCCTACTTAAAACTGCAAAGCTGATGAAAATCATCTACTAAAGAGTTGCACCACTATGGACTTATAAATAGAAACTAGCCTTCTCACAACGTTGGATTCACTAACAGTGCCCCAAAACACTGTGATTTCCAGCACAAAATGACACCTTTCATACCAATTGTCAACACAATATATAGAATATGCAGATATTATATAAGCCAAGATGACAAATGTGCACAGTAAAAACTACTGATAACGTTGTGCAAAAATACAGTGATGGTCTTATGCCTTTATGCACACTAATACTATTTTAAAACAAACAAACAAACAACCTCTTTAAACAAGTTTAGTATTTGTGGCGAATATTTTCCAAGTCAAAGGTGGCCAGTGTGTCTACTTACACCTGACTACAGATAATCGGGAAATGCGGAGTGTTAGCACTCCATCAAGGAGTAACTTAAACTGCTGCTGGAGACCAAACGCTGCGGGTTTAACAAGCTCTCTCTGCCCACCTACCAGCAGCATCCTCAACACGGATTAAAAACGCTGCACCTCGGCAATGAATGACCCACTTTAAATTCGGATGCTGAACACAGGCAGTGCCTCTCCGAAGTCGCCTAAATTCACCCCGCCGCTAAAATTAACCCCCAGCACAACATTTTCCCGCGATAGAAGCCGGGGGCTCGCTCACACCGTTACCAGCAGGACAAACAGGTCGCCGTACCTCCGTGAGGATGGATCGCGATGACAGAGGAAAAGCAAACCTGATCCGGGCCCCCCAGCAGAAGCAGAAGCGCCAGGCATCCCCCAGGCGCCGCAGGCACCGCGTTCCCGGAGAGAGATCCCCTTCCCAGAAATGGCCCCCCGCCCCGCTCCGCCCGCCTCCCGGCACGTGATCGCCTTCCTCCTCCTTCCTCCTCTTCCTCTCCCTGCCCCCCCTGTCCCAGCAGGGCAGCGGGCTGCGTACCGAGGGGGACAAACCCGCGCCCTCCCCGGAACAAGCGGCGGCACCGGCACAGGAGGAAGCGGGGAAAGGGAAGGGGGGGGAAGGGAGAGGAAGGGAGGGCCAAGCCGGGCCGGGTCGGGCCGCACGGGCGGCCCCGCCGCCCCTCTGCCAGCAACATGCCCCATATCCCTCTCGGCCTATTCCCCCCCGCGTTCCCCTCGGCCCCCACTCCGGGCGAGGGGGCAGCGAGCTCACCCCGGCGCGCCGCTGCGGCCCCGCCG
>VXBU01002292.1:49084-79485 GCA_013400315.1 Bombycilla garrulus
GACTCGGGGGACGGGCGGCGCTGGGGCACAGCCCCGGCGGAGGCAGCGGCGGCGGCCCGTAGATAAGTCTCTTATCATCGAACGTCAACACCCCCAAGTTGTAGTGGAGCCGTCTGGTTAGCTGTCGTTCGCCCGGATTCCACTTGTGTCTTGTCAGAGCACAGTCCTTATCTTTGCAGGGATTAACGCCAGAAAATCACAGAGAATTATGGGTTGGATGGGACCCTCAAGGATCATCGAGTCCAACTCCTGGCCCTGCACAGGACCTCCCAAGAGACATATGTGCCCAAGAGCACTGTCAAATGCTTCTTGAACTCTGTCAGGCTGGTGCTGTGACCAGTTCCCTGGAGGGCCTGTTCCAGTACCCAAACCCCACACTCTGGATAAAAAAATATTTTTCTTATATCCAGCCTAAACCTCCTCTAACAGAACTTCAGCTCATTCCCTTGGGTCTTGCTACTGGTCACCACAGAGGAGGGATCTAGGCATGATTACTGTCATTATGAATATACAACAGAAAATCAATCAACCAGCCCCTGTAGGAAACCGTTTCTTTGGGAAGTACGGTCTCCAACCTCATAAGGTTTGTCTGCAGTTCAGTGCTGCAGGCTAGATCCACCTCTTTTAACAGGAAACCGGTGTAGCAGGGAAACAGAGGAAGAAAGGTGAAAAGATAGTCCAGGAGATATCAAAACAAAGGTCACTTTCTCCACCCTGTCTTGCTCACTCCACTGGAGCCCAGCGTCTTCATGGATATCTGTGCAGAGTAGCTGCAGCAAGATGGTGTCAGAGCGTTCAGCCTGGAGTTAGAACACTGCTGGAAACAAGTACTCTAAGAATTTATTCTTAAAAAAAACATTATGGTAAAAGATAGGTGAGGTGAGTTGCTTAATCTTTGTTCCACAAACCCAGAACTTACAATAAAATATCTTCTTCGGTATTACCTCTCATTAATGGGAAGGAAGAGGAATTCCTGTAGATGTGAGTAATACCTTCCTGTAGATGTGAGTAAAGCAAGATCCTTTTTTTTTTTTTTTTGTCTAACCATTTCATCTTAATCTAACTCTGTAAATAGAATCACTTTATGCACTTTTATGCTTTTTACTCATGTTTCTTTATTTTGATTATCTATGGTTGGTTTTTTTTGTTGTGCTTTTTGCAGTTATTGTACTAAAGATCACCTCAGGCTTTCAGCAAGGTAAATGTTTTTATGAATTACTGTTATTTTTCACTCAAATGCAAAGAGAAAGACTTGGATCTCAGTTGGCAGTCTGTATTTGAATTACCTGTCACCAATTAGATTTGATACGAGATGTTTAACACATTGTAAACCAAAGCAGCAATCTTCTGTCACAGCATGTTTTGGAATAAATATATCTTAGAATAAAATATGGTTGAAATTTAGCTGAACAGATTCATAGCATACTTTGTAATAACATGTGAACAGTCACTATTATTCAGAACTCATCTATGATTCTGAAATTGTATTAAAAGATGAGTGTTATGTCTTGAAAGTATAGCCAATAAATAGAGGCAAGATTTCAGATAACTAAAGCCTGTGCAGGTTGTGTGTAATCATTAATATCATGAGGAAAACAGAATCCTCAGTATTCCTGTGATGGCAGTTGAGAGGTGGGACTCTGCAAGGTGCTAATCCTGAAGTCAATTTATTGATTCTACACCTAAGTTTATATATTCTTACAGCTTTGGGTAAAATTCTTTACTACCTAGGCAATAACTGCAATATTTTTGTTTCTTAGTGGCATTGATTAACCACAGTCTTGCATTACTTTCTTAAAACAAAGTACAACATTTTTCTTGCTTCATCCCTCACATTTCTGTTTGAAGTTCCCAAGGCTTCTGGCCCACTAGAGTCACTCAAGATGTCTACACCATCCATCAATTTTGCAGTACTTTGTGATATACTGCCCATATGCCTCCCTTCATTCCTGCATATTCCTGACTGAATGATTTCTTATAATCCAATTTTAAAAATATGATATATTTAATAGCTATAACTAGCTGAGGCTCAGATCTCAATAAAATGTGGCCATCAGATCCACTAGCCATATACGCTCACAGAACCAGCCATCTTGCTGGTTAGTGGGAAAAGGGAGATGTGACTGCAAGAAAAGGCAATTAAATTGGAGCTCATCCATTTTGCAGTTATGCTACAACAGACACAGGATTAGAAGAAGAGTAAAAAATTCCCCAAACCCAATTTCCTTGAAACCTAGATGTTAAAGAAATTTTTGACATCAGACTATCATCTCCATTAGGTTTATTGGCACCAATCAATTATGATACCCGGTATCTCCAGCCAAGTGCCTGAAAAGAGGGACCATGGAAAAAGAAACCCCTGGGCAAATACACCCTTATAATGTAAGCTCCCCATCCCTCATGTGACAGTCTGGAGCAGCAGCCATGTTAGGGGCGGTGGTATTGTCACCCTTCTTTGTTCTTTTACCAGGCGATTGCTATGTGGTCATTTTTACATCCTCTTAAGTCGGTTTCGGTGGGGGTTTCAGCCATTTCTATAGTCCATGTTGTAATAGTGTTGTTACAGTTTACATGCCACAATTTAGAGGCTGTCCACTCTGGCTACTGAGTTTTAAATAATAATTAAGCTGCCAGCTTTGTCTGTTCTAACTATTAATAATGTTCAGATTGTTAGCTCCAGGTTTCACTATAAAACATCTGTGAATATACAACATAGCCATAGAGTTCAGCTAAAGTTGTACTCACAGCATAACAATTCTAGCTACTTATGTCAAGCAAGTACTTTGCTACTTTCAAATAATATAAAAATTTCAGGTAATAGAGTTATCAGAAGTAAAGATTTCAGTAAAGACTGAAATAGATAGAAAAAAATATCTTTTAAAAATATTTTGTATCTGCTAATGCAACTTGACTCTCTTCTCAATCTTCTTGTCCTCTTGACAGTCCTTCTAGGATACTGGGACCTGGGAAAGTTTAAGCTATTGAGAGGTGGAATGTTAGGGAAAGGAACCATTGGCTTTAAGGGAAAGGCATGGCGTAACTATGGAAGGGAGTGGGGAAAAGGGATCCTGGGTCAAATGTAGCAGAGATGAGAAATGTCTGTCTTCAGATAAAGAACTGATATTTTAAGTCCTGTCTGATTATTGTTTGAGTCTCTGCCTCCTTCTGGGTGGCCTATGTCTTCTCCTCTGTTAGCTTTGTCAAAATGCTATTTTACAGAATCTCAGTGGGGAGAAAAAAAAAGTGTTTGTTCTGCTTTTCCTGTTATGCTGGGTGTATGGAGGGGATTGTGATGGGTGAAGAACTGTTTCCTTTCCTATTGCAACAGCATCACATCTTGCATTAATCAAGGAAATTCAAGTAGGATTTGCTGAGAAAGCTTTATTAAGCTTTACTAAACACAGTCAGTAATTAAAGTGCTTAGCACAATATGCTAAGGCTATATTTTCTAATCTACTGAGAACTTGGAGAGTCAAAATATATCATTGTGTATCACATGGAGTATTATTGATGGGTGTCCTAATTTCAGATCATATTAGTGAGCTAAACAACAACTTAATTTTGTGAGCTTATCATCTTCTGCTTTTGGGTAGGGAATTGAGAGATTTGGGGATTTACAGTTAGTAACCACTCAGGACATGACTTCAGACAGATTAAATTATGTAGAAGTTGGCTTTGAAAGTCCTGAAGAAATTTGTGCAGGTAATCTAGTGTTTGTAATGCTGTCCAAAAAGAGGATATTTAGCAGTGCAGACTGGAAAAAAATGACCTGTGCGTGGATTAATGGACTATCTTTTCCAGTGTGCAGAGGTATTTCCCCAACTGTCAGTGGATCTGAACATAGGAAAGGACAGACAAGGTTAGGTATTGTAAGGAAGGACTCTGCAGTTTCTTCAATACTGCTGTCGTGGTTAAGCTCCAGTTGGCAACTATGTACCATGATGCTGCTTCTTCACTAGCCCCTCCAAACCAGTGGGATGGGGAGGAGAACTGGAAAAATGTAAAACCCATGAGCTGAGACAAGGACAGTTTAATAATAGGAACAAGGAAATGATAAATAAAAAACTAGAGAAAAAACTGATGCTCAATTCAGTTGCTCACCACCTGCTGACCAATGCCCAGACATCATCAAGCAGCAATCAGCAGCTCCCAGCCAACTCCCCTGAGTTTAAATATTGACCATGACGTCCATGTGTATGGAATATTCTTTTGGCCAGTTTAGGTCATCTGTCCTGGCCATGCTCCCTGCTTAGCCTCTTGTGTACCTGAGATACTGAAAAGTCCTTGACTCAGGGTAAGCACTGCTTGGCAACAACCAAGGCATCAGTCTGTTGTCAACATTATTCTCATACTGTATCCAAACCACAGCTACTAAAAAAAAAATTAACTCTGTCCCAGCCTAAACCAACATAACTTCTTTCCTAGCAGAGGCATGTCTCTGTCCTGAAGCTCAAGTTTGAATGTGAGCAACTGAGTTTCATGTGCAGGTAATGGTGTGCCCGCTCCACCTTCTAAAGGAGTGGAGCAGGTTGTGCATAGGTTTCGGACAGCATTCCACTTAAATTGTTACCTTGGATTGTGTTCACGTGTCCCTGCTACAGGGCATTAAGGAAAGACTGCCAGAAATCTTCTGGAGCAAGAAAAATGTAAAGAGAAGCACAGTAAGAGTACTCATAATTTACATCCTAAAGCCTTCCTCATTTGGTTTTCCTCTGCTTATATTTAAGTTAGTATTTTTCAGTCTTTAGCTCTGCTTCCTCTGTAAAAATGTGTATAAATATAAGGTTGTTTGGCAGAACAAGTAGCTCGCAACCAGTACAGTCTAATAGTTCGGTGTTGTTCTGAATATGCTTATTCTCAGGTTTATATTCTTTCTTTCTGGAGAAAGACTATCAGGGTTCATTTTGAAGATGAGTACTTCTTTGAGACTGAAGAAAATGTAATTTCCTATTCAAAAATGTTATTGGTACTTGATAAGTAATAAGTAAAATTTTATAAAGCCACATTATATAAATTAATTTCTAAAGTTGCCTCAGCCTCCTGCTGTGGCAGGAATAGGGCAAGAGAGATGCCAAATGGAGGCAAATGTGCCTGAGAGCTTATTAATGCTGTTCTTTGGAAAGAGGATGTGTCAGCCTGCAATACCTGTGAGGAGAGTTTGGGAAAGAGCAAGAAGGCTTTCTTGTCACTTTTTCCAGTAGATGGACTGTGATATAGAGCTTCCTAAACTGTCCTAGTGTTGAAATGAGGGTGGTTGTTTCAGTGTGATCCCTTACCCGGGCAGTGAGGAGATCTAATGGCAGAGTGTCTCACTTGAGGCAAGTCACAGGTCTCTGGTGCTCACGCTGGCTTTAGGACATCAGCTAATTGTTCTCACAGCAGCTACCGCTCTAAGGTGCAGTGTGGGCACTACAACAGTTATTTCTAGCATGACTCATAGCATCAAGTGGCTGGATGTAAGGTGAGCCACTTTCTGATACAAGTGTCTCAAGTATTTCTTCCTGTGCTTTCATGCTATGGTAAACAGTTGAAATGAGTATGTTGGCTCCTGCAACAGAATATACACACACATTCCGGCAGTTACATGTAGTGCCTAAAGATAGACACTAAGGTGTGCAAAGTCACAGACCCCCTCTGAAATCAAAGCAGCTGCTTAAATACACGTCGGGATGCAATGGAGGTTTATATTCCTGTGCATGAGTGGCTCTCAAACCTCAAGATGCAAACCCACAGCCAGAGACATCCCCGGCTAGCTGAGCTAATACCTCAGCTTCTCTAGCTCGTAGGCTCTTAATGTCTATTCCTCCTTCAAGAAAAGTGAAGTAGGTTGCACTGCAGGTGATCAGATTGCTTCCCAAATAGATAATATGGATAGGATGTGATTAAGTATTTCAACAATAGGACAGAAAGAAAAAAAATCACTTGACTAAGAAATTACAAGGCAAGTATACAATTAGGATTGTCACGTAACTTAGCTACCCCACTCCAGTGCTAAAGCTGTTAATTCTTTCTTCCATGACATGGTTCAGTTTAAGTGAATGAGCCCCCAGTGCAGGTAATTTAAGCTCATCCTATGGCAAGAAAATGACAAAGATAAATCAGCAGCCAAGCCCCAAAGATTTGTCAGGTATTGTAATAAAACATTATTTTTTTAGAGGTTTTTGTTTGTTTGTTTGTTTGTTTATTTGTTTTCCAGGATAATGTGATGGTGTTAGTGCAAGCAGTAATTGCTGTTTAATATTCACTGCAGCAGCTGAACAGTGCTGCTCAGCATATTTCATAACAACCATAGTAACCACATTAACAGGCTGATGTGCTGCTTTTGAAGGCATTATTTTTGTTCCATGAAATTAGCTAACTCCCTCTTACACATGTTTTATCAAATGATAAAAGTCTCCAAATTCCTAACATGCACATGAATCATTATTTTATGATCCTGTGCTCTAAAGAGAACTTCTCCTTCCTTGGAAAAGAAGCAGTCCAAAACTACTGCTGTCTCTGATGTTAATGGGAACTTTATTAGTCTATAACTGACAGCAGTTCACTAGTCAGCTCAGTGACAGAAATGTTCTTCTCTGAGCTCTTGCCTGTCATCAACACAAGATAAATTCTATCTTAAAAATAAGAGCTTATTCACTTGGGAAGAAGAAAGAAATGCTTGTACTTTACTTTTAAACAAAGACCATTTTGAATTTCTGTTGGCTTTTGGAAAGTGCTTTGATCACACAGAATGCTTCTGGGCCATTTATGAGCCAATTTCTTACTTTTTGGCCATTCACACTTAGATTATTTTCTCTGCAAACTCTCTCTTTTCCACCTCTACTGCCTTATCTTTCTAATGCCTTTCTAATGCCTTGATTCATTTCCCTTCATAAACTCCTCTCTGTTCCATCTACCGATGACCTGTTTGACATATGAAAAAAATGCCTTTTTCAGATTGTGTTCCCTTTTTTTTCATAGCAAGTTCCTCTGTCCCAGGAAAAGTGCTTTCACTCACAGTTACAGATTGTGAGTTTAATGAGAACAAAAAATAAGCAATTTCAAACATTTAATGATGTTTTTTACAGTTTATTTTCTGCTAGAAACTGATTATAAACCTACCTGTAGCTAAAACTATCTGTCTTTCCTGAAAAAACACTATTTGTAATCCTTACATTCATCAATAATTGCCCCATTTTAGCTGTATTTTTGTGTATAAACTACTATATATGCTTTATTTTCTCTTATCTGTGTTTATGTATTTCTGTGTTTAACTGTCCATGGTTTCCACCTAAACAAATTTCTTCATGCATGAAAATATATCTATAAATGGTAACCTTAGGTGTTGTGGTCTTGTGCCCAGTCTGGGACGCCACAAATGCTGGGATCTCCTTAACCCCAGGAGATCCCGCAATATGTAGGAAAGTCCAGGTTTCCGGCCCGTGCTGTTGAAGGAGTAGTCTGGAGTCGTTTGTTGGTGTTCTCAAGGCAGTTTATTAAGTCCTTATCAAAGAGAGATTTCTCTGCTCTGCCAGGGTTGACACAGAACGCGTCCAGAGACACACTGTGCCCGCCCCGGGTGAGCTGTAATCTTTTATACTAAAAACTACGTATTAAATGTTTACAGTTAAGTACCAATCTATGCCCCTCACATTACCATGTCCAGATCTGTGTCAAACCAATCCAAAAGTGCCAGCATCACCAAGAAGATGGAGGTGATGAAGAAGAACACAAGATAACATGCCACGTGTAAAAATCCTCCATCTTGTATCTCAGACCCCCCTGTACAGATCTCCAACCCCCCTGTACAGGGCCCTAAACCCCCCTGTACATACCTTCAAATTACCTTCTTTTTACTTATAACTACTACTATTTTACTATCTAAGTTTTTGTGACCTGAAATTCCTCATACAAAGCTGACAACCTGTTCCATGGGTTAGAATCAGAGTTACAGGTATTTTTAGTATCATTCCAGGGTCTCTGACACCTCTGGCAAGGCTGAAAAGCCTCCTGACCAGGTTTTGGGTCGGCCAAAGGCATCATAGGAACCCCCTGGGTTCCAACACTTAGGAATATATTTATGTGCTTGTAGGACAAAGTAAACATGTGGTAGTTGCATGAAGCTTTAAAAGGGAGACATTATTTTTGCCATTCATATGACAGGACCTATTGAAACCAAAATGTTTAAGCGAAAAATGAGAAGCAAAATTAGGAAAAGAGAAAAACTCTACCACCCTTGACTAGAGATTTTAAGTGTGACCCTTTGTTACATTTTATTCTGCTAGAAGAGGAAATATGTCTAAATGATTGTACAGAACTGCACTGTAAGCAAGACAGCAAACTGAACTTTACCCAGGGAGTATTTATAATGCTCATTCTGCAAAGCCTGAGACAGCAGACCAACAAATTATCATTGTAACCTTCAATAAACAGATTTGCAGTTATGGTATTATCAGTTTAACTATCATCATCTCAGTAGAGAGTCAATGCCCCTCAGATTTTAGATTTATGTGGTTAATGATGCAGTACTAACAAAACTCCAACTGTTTTTTGGATAAATTGCACACGTGCAAAGTTCTCAGCCTCCAGTTATGTCTAAAAACATTTTCTGAACATAAACATACTGAAGGAAGGAAATAAGGTGTAAAACGTTGTCAGGGATAGAAAGGTGAAAAATGCTGACATATTGCCTCACCAAAAGTAGGACCTTGAAGGGTGTGTTGGCAATAGGCATTCAAAACCATTTAAGGTGATGCTGAAGTATCTGCCATCCAGTCTTTTCACCTTAAACTGCTTTAGAATGAGTAGGTTCCTCTAGCCCTTGTTTCCTCTCCCCTTTCCCCCCCTCTGTGTTTTCTTTTAAAGATTACCTAATAGGAACATCACTACTATAAAATACATTGCTCCTGTCTGAATGACAAATGTTTTTCTGAAAAAAACATAGGTAGGGAATTCTGAGTGAGTGGATGAAAAAAAATACTAAATTGTGCAAACAAACAAACAAAAAAAGAGACGAAGAAAATTATGCAAGTGTCAAGAAAACTGAAAATATGAAATTACTAAACCATGACCTTTAGTTTTTTTCCATGTTTTAGCACATGATCACATAGATCAGTATCAGATTTTAAAATATCTTCAGGTCTTTCTGCCAAACCAATATGCACAAAACCACCAGAATAAACTGCAGAGTCTATCTTTTGATTTTTCTATAATCAAATTTTTGGAAGGTTGTGTATTCTGTTCTTTTAACTCACTCCTATTTGAAAGATGTCATGTACCCTTTCACCTCCTTTATTGCTCCTACGATGGCATTTTCTTGTGCAATTCCCATGCAGTTTAGGTTGGTTTTCTAAAATAATACACATGCACTTCATTGATATATCAGATGCATCAGTTGGATCTTGTTATGTGAGTCACTCCAAAATGAGATTCTCCTTTTCAAGCTACCATTCAGGACCTGTCACAGCACCTATTTCTTCAGATTAGTCCCTTGTAAGACCCCTTCTGGCTTGAGTGGGAAATAAAGCACATAACCTGCTTTTAGCTGGGGTAGAGTCAATTTTCATCTTAGTACCTGGCACAGCGCTGCGGTTTGGATTCAGCGTCAGAGCAAAGTTGATAGCACTCTGATGTTTCAGTTGTTGCTGAGCAGAGCTTGCGCCGAGCCAAGGACTTTTCAGCTCCTCCAGGGAGCAGGTGCACGAGGAGCTAGGAGGAAGCACGGACAGGACAGCTGACCCGAGGTGGCCAAAGGGATATTCCACAGCATCTATGGTCATGCCCGGGAGCCTGGGAGCCGCTGCCGGTGAGGCGCAGCTCTGGCTCCCAGGCGCTCGGCCTCTCTCGGGGCAGGCTCAGAAAGCGCCGGCGGGTCGGACAGCCAGCCCCCTCTCCTGGGCAGCCCGGCGTGCTGCACCGCCTGCTCCGGCCAGCGCGTCCCGGGAGGCAGGCATGGATTTCGGCCATCGCTGCCCCGGAACATCCTCGCCGTACGCGGAGACACGCAGCAGTCTATACCAGTTTCTAAAAGGAACTTTAATTCTATCCCAGCCAAAAACAGCTTATGTGCTTTATAAGCACATATAACGCAAGCAAAAACTGTCCTGGAAAGGATGAGAGTCAGAAATTAATTTATGCAGAAGCTGGATGCTGGAGGTGAGATGACCATTGCTAAGAACAGCACGTGCAGACAAAAGGCCTTCAGATGTGTGAAATATCCTGTCAGCCTTTGTTTGGTTGTCATCCCAGATGAAACACCGTGCTATTCTTGTGCTTAGAGTTCAGTCTAGCAATCCTGAAACACTGATCTGTAAAGAGAAGGCAAAAGAAAGAGATGAAAATTTAAAAAATATTGTCTGACCCACAACAGCTGTATTTGAGCAAAAACCTCTTGCAGAGGCTTTAAAAAAAGAACAGGAAATATTATTTCCAGGTTTTTGTCCAGGAGTATTTCCAGGATATAACATACTGCAAGGGAAACTCCTGGTGTTATGCAGCCATTTTTTTGTTAGAGGAGGCATTTTCATTATTTGTGTCACAGTGGACAGCAATTTTCAGAAAACGGTCCTGTTTGGAATAGGTCAAATTCACATGCATTTCAGACATTAAAGAATCTTAAGTTAGTGAGAACATATTGCATTTCACAATAATTTGTACCTATGTAGATTAATTTGGATAAAGAAAATAACTAGACAGTCATTGAGAGCATAATCTTTATTCACATATGTATTAGAGAAAGATTCTTTGTATGTAATAGCATTACATAGTAGTAACATTTTATTTCCTTTTATGTTGATGTTATATTCCACTTTATTTTATTTGTAATAAATTATTCTGCAATTTTAAAATCATAATGATTCTCGTAGTGATGTATTTTGTATAATCTTTTACTGGCACATATTGATAATAATACAAGTGAGAGAACACTACTTACATAGCTACTACATAGATAAAGGAATTCAAATGAAAGAGGTCACAAAACTTTATTAGACTATAACCCACAGCAGTTCACTAGTCAGCTCAGTGACAGAAACATTCTTCTCTTAGCTCTTGCCTATCGTCAACACGAGACAAATTCTGTCTTAAAGATAAGAGCTTATTCACTTGGGAAAAAGAAAGAAATGCTTGTACTTTAACTTTTTAACATAAAGCATCTCAAGCTGTCAACATTCTATGTTTACAGTCTCTTGAAAGTGTAAGTAGTTTCCTCTAGGAATTTAATTCAACAGGTTTAAGCATTCTTAGTTAAAATTATCAAGATTTTCTTAAGCAATAGAAAAGCTTCATTATCTAAACCTAAGGTTAGATTTTTGAAGCTGATTATTTTGTTACTTGTGTTTGAGGGTGGTCGCTAGGTTTCAGGAGGGCTGAAATAGGGACTCTCAAGGGTGGATTTTTCTTGGAACAATAATTTAACAAGTGAGGCATTAGTTGAAGAGAAGAATATTTAGCTTACTCTTGTACCAAATAAAAGAATAAATTTGAAAGCTACATATAAAGACTGAAAAGTTAATAGGGCACACTTTATGCAGCCTCTGGACAGAGACTGAGAGGCAGGGGCAGAAAAGCAGTTCAAAGTGATTAATGCAAAAAAGGATTTAGACAAATGAATAGACTACAGAACCATATATGCATAGTAAATAAGTAATACTTAGATACTGACTTTTATTCCCTTTTATGCAGAAGTTGCATTCAGCTATAATTAATTTTTAAGAATCTTTAAGTATCTTACTGATTTTTATAGCAAGAATATATAAGGGTCGATGAATGGAGAGCTGCAGAAATGTGCATGCAATTCCTCTGGTAAATACTTTCATAAATAGCCATAGATGTATTCCCATCAGGAGGTGGTAAAGAGCTCAAATCTGCAGCTAGCAGCAGTAGACCATGTTCTGACCGTGTTACAGCCTTCAAAGAGATCTCAGCTTCCAAAGGAGAAATTCTCAGACAAAGTTTGTTTTAAAAGTATAATCTTTTTATTATCTGCCTGGCTCTATGTAGAAGAACTGTAGAGCTGATTTGTTTATTTTCTTCCCAGCCCTTAGGATCTAAGCCTAGATTTCATTTATTTATTTATTTTTTAATACAGGGAATGAGTGCAGTTCTGCTCTGGTTAAAGCTACTGTTTGTCCTTAGAAAGAGATTTCAGATGAATCAAACAGTAACAAACACTACAACATGAATGTACCAGGGCCAAAGTAAGCTTACTTAAAGTTCCTTCAACCTAAGCCATAATTGTAACCCAAACCTTTCCTCTTCTTATTTTGAAGACATAACTTATGATATATTTAGGGATAACTAGAGATACATTTTTATTTCTTGAACTGGTGGTGAAGCATGAACTAATTTCCTTGTATTCTTCATTATGTTAGTTAATTCTGAGAACAACTCACTTGGCATGGACATGGTAGTGCTGCTGGTTTTTGAAGGGGAACCAGACTGCCTCAGGCATGTTGATTATTCTGACATAAGAATGAAAGCATCACAGCAGTGCAGTAAATTTGTTATCTGTGCCCTGAATTGACAAGGCTAACAGATACAGCTGACGTACTGTTTAAGGATGGCAAGGCTGCCAGAAGTACAAATAATAAAGCAACAAAGCAGAAGAGAAAAAAATGATAGTATGGGTAGAAGGAAATGTATCAGAAACTCTTCTATTTAGTAGGTACCTTAGTAAAGAGGAGTTCAGCTCAGCATGTTTCATCAGACAAGCACCATACAGAAAGATAATCAGGAAAGGAAGTTTTAAAAGAGATAGGCAAGCCACAAAATGAGGTTCTATTGAATTATGGCAGTGTTTTTGTAGGCTCTTCTGCTTGAGGAAAAAAAAAACCACCTCAAAACAGTAATAACTTGAAAATTTTTGTTTTTATTGTTTGAAATACTGTGTATTGGGCACTAGGAAAGAGTTACGGTAAGCCTGAACTTTTCACATCTTTTCACAAGTGATGGGACAGGATAGAAATCTAATGTTTCAGTTGTGGCTTGGTTCTACTCTATTGTGTTTTATTATAATTACCCTGGTTTGAGAGTGAAATTACTGATGAAGTGGTGGATGATTCCCATGTCAACATAAAACCTCTACAAACAAGGATTTGGTTGCTAAAATACACACATCACAACATACTATCCTATCATTTACATCTGACAAGACATATCCAGTATTTTGGTTGGCCATCAAATAAAAGAGAATAGCCAAGTTTCCAATAACTTCACTTTCCAAAGTTTAAATGAAACTTCAAAATTGTACTTTTGGTTATACAGGATTAAGAAGTCCCATACATACAATATCAAATCTTTCAAAAAGGAAGAACTTCTGAGTGCAATTGCTTATTATACTGACTGACAGTTTCTGGAAATTGCTTGGGATTTGTTATGAAGACTTTAAAAATCTTTTCCATCTGTTCTGTCTCTGGGTTATTTTAGAGTGAATTTAGAGAACTACCTCCACAGTATATCATGGTTACAATGCATAGTTAATATTTGGAGCAGACATTTCTACTGTAAAGCTATGTTTAAAGTCACAGGAACAATGATTTCCTCAAACAGACATCCAAAATAATTCTAGGACTCAGAGTGACTACAGAATCACATGGATAATCCTGGCTAAATAATTGTCTGAGGAAAGAAACATCCACTTGGTCAATAGTTACAGAAGGCTGAACATTGTCTTCCTTTTCAATGCAGATCTGAAGCCTGGGAAAGTACTGAATTTTTCCTTGCAGAGACATACTTGAGCAAAACAGGATCTCATCCATGGAAATACCCATCCTGCGAAAACTGATCATCTATCCCACAAAAATTAGGAGGCTGCACATCCTGTGGTAAGAGCAGCATAGTTATTACAGGTTAGTTATTAGCTTGCCAAGACGCTGATACTATGCAAAACACTCTCAGTACAGTAAGTGAGATTAGTTAAGTATGGCTGTGGATTTTAGTTAAGTACATGTTTTCCTCATGCTGACTTGATTACCCAAGAGATTAGGGACACCAGACCTTTTCTTCAGCTTCCTTTCAGGGTAGAAATGTGATAGAGGTGGGGTGTCAAGAGACTACCTCCATACCCTCAAGAAATGCTCCGAGTAGGAGTGGCAGGTCGGCAAAAATCTTCCTTAATTTATGTAGAATGAACTTTGCTCTACCTGTCTGGAGGACTTCTGTAAGCAAAATGACAAAAAATATAATCGGAAGGTGGTGGGATCTTGAAAAAAACCTAACACATTCTAGTCTACCATGGTTTGTTTTTAAAAGGATATGTATACAAGGAAAGATTTGTATTCTCTGGCTCCTGCTCTTAGGCCCAGGACCATTCTTTTCAACCTATGGTGTGTAGCTGCTCAGTTCCATGACAAACTTGCTCAGCCTCAGCTTCTTCTTGTCCTCTGTCATCTCCTAATATAGTGTTGAAGCAAATTGTTATTTTTTTTCTTTTTAGACACCAGATACAGATCTAGGCATGCAGCCAGCTTCATGTATTCTTGAACAGAAATAATAAGAGACACTTTCTGGGAAGAGTAAGTACTGAGTGCAAAGGGCAAATGAGCTTCCAGCTCAGTTTATGTTATACTCACACAAGCCTCAGCACACACTACAGAACTTAAAAAAAAAAAAAAAGGAAAGTAAGATTAAACCCAACTGCAGGTTGTTGGACTATCAGCTATCAGCACAGAGAAGCAAATGGTTATCAATACACTTGACATTATTTTCCAAATAAATGTCAGTAGCTATCATTAGTTAGTAGTGGAGGGTGACATCTCCTCCCCAGGAGGCGCACCCAGGCCCAGCAAATGGCCCTTGCGCTGCGGAGTACACTCCATCCCATTGCACTGTGAACAAATATCAGACATGGAGGGAAGGGAATGAATAGCTTTATTTGCTCATATGTGGGCTGTGAGGAAAAGTAGTCATCTTTCTCTGTAAGAGAAGCCCCATGGGACAGATGAGACAGATGAGGGACACTGCTGTTATATGTCTCTCTGAGGAAATGAGAATGAAATGCTTAGAGTGTTGTTAATAAATTCCTGCTGGTTTCAACTGTTTATTGCTTAAATTGATGGCGATAAAACTGCCTTTAATGAAGAATGTAGCAATCAAAATAAGGCCTTTCATCTTTTTGTGCCAGCCTGGAAATTACTAGGGGAATTTCCTAAAGCATTTTCCAGCCATTTCTTTGTCCTTCTGTCACATGCATCAGGGTGGTTGTTGCAATTTAGGGACATGGAGATTGTGGCGGCCCCTAATTTTGTTTGTACTTTTGGTTATGGTTGTGCCCTACCCACCCCATTAATTTTCAAATTTGATTTCTCCCTACAGTTACTCCTCCCCTAGTGCCATCCCCCTTACTGTCTGTTAGCCCAACTCCTCCCCTTGTTCCAGACCCTTCTCTGTCACTCCCCACACGGACCAATCCCTGAAGTGTCCACCCCTTTGGAAATCCCTAAACCTCAATGCGCCATTGGCCCATGTGACCCAGGTTTCTCCGCCCTCTGTTGCCATTTGTCCCTTACCCTTGATGTCATCCCCAGCCTCCGCCCTTTCTCCTCCCCACCTGCTCCCCTACTGGATGTTGCCTTGTCTCCTCCCTCAGTTCTGGCTCTATATTTAAACTGCTGCATGCCATTGTTCTGCCTTGTTGTTCCCCGGAATAGCTTGAGTGAGCTCCTTTGTGTTTGACTGTGTCCCGGAGCAAAGAGCCCTTCTTTCCCTTTTGCCTTCGCTTTGTGTTTGGCTCTTCACCTTTGCAGCAAGCAGGGGCTTGCTAGCTTTGGTAGCCAGCGCTTCCGGTTTGCCATCCGAGACCCACTTGTCATGTGACCCCTCTGGGGCACCTGGGTCGGTGGCACGGGACACTGTGCCACCCGGGAGAGCTAGCCACAGCTCCGGAGGGGCCACGACAGGAGATACCTGTGGGTGCTGAAGGGGTTGAAACAGATGTTTCTTGCTGTGGCTGTGACTGCTAAAAGAGAAATGTCTAGAACAGAAGGCAAGAAAACTAATTTTATCTACAAAACTCTAGCACTGACAGTTCTCAGTTTTGTCTGTTGCCAAAACTAGAGTTGTGCTCCAATCTAAGTTTGGATTAGAGGCGGGGGTGACAAAGAACGTGAATCTGCAGATGAATAAATTGGTGAGCAGGTGGTTGTGGAGTACTGGGTAACAGTGGATAGTGACTGTGTCTGCATAGTTGGTGACAGCTGAGAAGGCAGTGGGTATTGCAGTCACATGAGGGTTTAGTGGGCACCTGTGTTAGGAGTAATTACTAGAGGTGCAGGGGTAACAAAATTCTTGTTGCAACAGCAAAACTTGTTTTGATAATGATTTGAAAGAGATTGAAAGAGCTTTTGTGCTTGTTTGAAAGCAAAACCAGTGAGACTCCAAGTCAGAAATACAATTTAATAGGAAAAAGTAAAATACATGCAAGTAATACAAAGAAAACAAAAAAAAAAAACACTGACAGAGTCAGAATACAACCTGATACCCTGCTAGTTAGGGTCGTGGCAGCAGTCCAGATGAGGTGGTCTTGCTGAAGTAGTGATCCTGTAGACAGGTCTGGTAGCTCTTGTCCTCTGGAAACCAGTGGGTCAGGGCTCCCTGTTCTGTCCCAGTTCCCACATTATATCCAGGTGGGAATGCTTGGCTCCTCCCCCCGGGTGGAGCATCTCACAATGGGATTATGTAATTCTATGAGTCATGTGGTGGATCCTCACAATGGGCTGATGTCATTGTATGAGTCATGGGGTGGGTCCTCACAATGGCCCATTAAACACAAAGGGCTCCCGGAGGGAGTTATCTATGACTCATAGGGCAAGGTGTTAATGGCCCATTAACAGGAGATAGTCCAGGGAAGGAGGCAAAGAAAAACACTGCCCCTCCTTTGTTTTAACAGTTAATGACGATGGAGATAGAATACAGACCCTCTGGCACATTTTACATTGTAACCTAGGACAGCTTTGAAAGAGAAGTAATATAATTTGTGATATAATCTGTGAGTTCACTTAGTAGGAGGAGAAATACTGGTTTTTTGCACACAAAGTCAAATGACTGGAAGAGCACCCACTGACAATCTATAAACACTTGCATCCTGCAGCATTGCTGCGCTCTATTCTAGAAGTAAATGGAGTATGACTAGTGAGGCAATTGGCACGGCCCCCATAAAAAAAGAGAAAAAGCATTTGGGGAAATCAGGCTGTTCAAACTTGTTACAGCTTCGCTTCCACCTTGACATGATCTCCACGGTCACAAACATGTCTTGAAAGACCCTGAACCAAAGATTAATACCATCATTGCCATAACACTCAAAAAGCAAGGTGTCTGGGGTTATTTCCATCCTGGAGGACCCACTGACACACTCAGTTTAACCAACCAGACAAAAAAGCACAAACCTATGAGCAGTGCATATTCCACATTAGATGTGCTCCAAGTGATTAGGGTAACACCAGATGCAGTACTTGCTTTGATTTTGTATTGATGGACAAGCATATTTGGCAGGGTCTGTTGATGCATTTGAGCTTGGATAGAATCTGTTGGGAAATTGAACCTTATTTATCATCCTGAAATTCAACTGTCCTTTACACATCAACTTTACTACAAAGACCCATTTAAGTAACCGAAAACAATGTTTATTTGTGATAAATGATTAAATTAACTGAAGAGACACTTGTCAGACTGTTGGAGTTCTCTTGTTTCCTTCTCACACAGGGGCACCAGATGTGGGAGACTTCGCCAACAACACCACAGAGACCCCTCTACTGGGAATCCCCTTTGAAAAAGTCTGTGCCAGGGTCAGGAACCAGGAATTAAATAAGCAAGACTTTGCGGGCTTCAGTCTTCTGTTGTTTATTATTTCTTTATCACAAGTCAGAGCCTTAGATGACAACAGGTCCAGCACACTTCAGTGACATGTGCCAGAAAAAGACAAAATGGATGATTGCAAGGATTATAATACAGATACCTTATCCAACTGAGTTCCACAACGTACCTAACACGTAGTATGTTCTTATTTTTCTACCAATTCCTAATTATTCTTCAGTCACATTACATCTGCATTATGACTTAGTCTAACCAATCACTTGTGCTACCAACACGGCAGAAAATGAAGTAGATGAAGAAGAAGGAAGTAGCTGAGTCAACACCCAAAAGTCCTCCATTTTGTCTTTCATATTCCTTCCATACTAAAACCCAAAATCTACTTTTTCACCCTGTGATAAACTACAATATCATCTACTATATACATTAACAGAACTCAACTTCTCACAAAGTCCTGGAAGCTTTTTCCATGGCCAAAGACTAAAAGCTGTGCTCTCCTGAGGAATAAAACCTCTCAGGACAGGCACAGGAGATATTCCTGTGTCCTGGATTCCCACATCAGACTATTTGTTATGTCTTACGTGCAAAGCTTTGGCCGATGTGTTGAACTCCCGACAGAGATTGTATCTACAAATCAGTGAATCTGGTGAAGATTTAGTCCGTCTGGAGTGCTTTTATGTTCACAAACGTGGCTAAGACACTCTGGGGCTGACCATGCCCTTTGTGGAACAGACAGATACACTCCATGGGTCTGCTCACTATCTCTGGGCAGGTTCTTCAGTCACATAGCAACAGGACAGAACTGCAAGAACAACTCTGTGCCTCCCTGAGTCCTGAGGTCTTCCAGATCTGTCTGAGGTCTGGCAGCTCCTGTTGGATTAAAGGGAAGAACAAGGTTTAGAATTCTAAAAGGAGATCAAGGATATCAGCATCTATATTTCAGCAGTCAAGGTCAGTAGTGTCAGTTGTCCTTGAATGAGGACAATGTTGTATTTATTCAGAGGGTTTCAGAGGCCCTCCAGTGATTGACTGAAGCAAGTCTATGACTTGTTTTAGGCTCAGTGAGTTTATTTTCACCCTTAAGGTCCAATGTGAGAATGTTTGCTCCTAAGCGACTCAATCAAAAAGTGCCCATGATGAATACTGAGGAATTAAACCCTTCCAAGTCTTTTTCTTGTTACATCTTTGGTGCTGAAGAGTGTGTATTACTTATCTCTGTCAGCCACTTCTGACTAGACTTTAGAAATACCTGAATTCAATTTGTCAGTATTTTCATGGCATAGCTGTATTTAGGAAGTTCTCCTGGTATCTGACTATTTGATAAAAGTTGATCAAACCATGTAATTTTTTTCCAAGGTCTCCTGTGCTTCATTCACATGCCTAAATAAATTTTGGCAGAATGCAGATATGAGAAATCTGAATTCTGATGTGGAGTTTCACTTTTGTCCCTACATCCTGCCCAGCTGCTGAAGGTTTTAAGATTCTACAGATGTCGCTTTCTCAGCCCTTCCAGGCCAAGGGTGCTGAAGTTGTCCACTGCCTCCACAATTTGTTTTCTTTCTTGAATGTCTGACGTCTTTGTGGTTGGGGCAAGAAAACTGAGTTTTCCTCTTTTCTCAAGAAACCCTTGGGGTAAGTAAGTACTGCTGTCACACCTGAAGTGTATTGGAACACGTTTGAGATTTCTCCTAGCCTAAAAGGACTTAATCAATTTTGTATATGAAACTATCTTAAATGCAAATTTGTTCTTTGTCATTTTTTAAAAGGCATATGCTACAGAACCTCAAATCCTTTCATTCGGAAAAATGTAATGCACAAATTTATGTAAATATGTGATAAAGTCACGGACTATAGACATGGGAAATATTGACTGAGAGCAACATGGTTTCACCTCTAGGCTTTTGAATAAGGGTTTTGGTGTTATATATCTGGACAATTTGCTTATAACTTCCACAAAGTGTAATTAACCAGCCACTTCATTTGTAATCATTAACCCTTTCTAGATTAACTGTGCTTCATCCCATCATTTACTATGGAGGAAACCAGAACAAAATATCACAATGTGGACATAGGGTCTTGTTGCAATGATTAGGCATGAAATAAATCTATTTGTTTTCCAGTGGTCAAAGTGGGGTTGGAAACTTTATATTCTCATGGCCAAAAAATATTTCTGAGAGGACTTTTGGTCACAAAGGGAGACTATGTGCTCACATGGTCGGTATGGTCTGTGTATACAGCACAGTGGCCAGTAGAAGCTTTCCCTAAGCTTATTACAAATTCTCATGCCTAAAATGCATTAATATTTTTCAGTTTCATAAAATGTAACAATTAAATGTAACTGAGGATTTTGAAGCCATTTTTCTTGTTAAATGGAATATAATAAATTTTTAGCACCTTTGTTCTACAAAAAATCCACACCAGCAATGAAATACAATATTACAGGATTAATATAAAAGGGTTCTTTAATATTACAAAACCAATAAGAATTATCCAGATGTTTTGTTAAACATTTTACAACAGAAATTTTTATATTATTATATGCAGAAATAAGAGAGGTATTAAATGGGTTCACAGATGATACTTGTGCAATTGACTCATTAAAATAAGTGCCATGTTTGACAAACAGCAGCAGCCCAGGCAGCTGCTGCCTTAGTTAGACATAAATCAGTACACCAGACAATTGCTGGGGAATTTTCTGAAATGACTCACTGGGAGAGCAGCAGGGTGTTGAAGGATGAGGTTGGAAGACAGACAGCAGAGTCATCACTAAATTTGAAGCAAAAGGAAGATAAAATCCGTGAAATTGCTGGTCTTCAAAAATAAATGTTAACCCAGACTATAGAATAATTTGTTTTAATTAGAATAAGCAGCTCCATTTTCCCTGGAGTCAGCAACATGAATTGTCAGGCCAGTATTTTAGACCATATTCTGGCATAAACTAAAAGGAGACTTGAGACTCATTCAAGTGGAATTAAAATTCTAAAAAGGAAATGATTAACGTTGCTCATTAATTATAATGATGTTTTTAAAATATCTGTATTAAATATCTTTATGAGGTACATTCTATGGACTGGCTATTGGGCGGTGACATCCTTGATGAGCTTCTACTAAGGAAATGATTGCTCAGAGAGATCCCGTGAAATTAGATGTCAAAGACAGTGGTCTAACAAAACTGCTCTTCTAACAAAATATTTTAAAAGGATGTTCAGGAACTTGCTTGGATAGTCTTGTAATCAGTGACATGATACACAGTGTTAATTTCATGCACTGAACTTGCCACATTTTCTTTGCTTCTGGAAGGCACTTTTATTCAATGTGTCCTCATAAAACCTAAACCTTTGTAATTTGAAAAAATAGGTACTGTTACTGCAAAAAATCAGGGATAACAAGGAAGAGATTCAGATTTGAAGAATATTACCACTGTCAGGAAAGGAACTGACAACCAAGAAGTTGAAAGAACAGACATATTTAGATTATTCACAGCCTGTAACCACCAGAAGCTGAAAGACCAAACAGCACAATGTATGGATGGACATGGATTTTGTTTCTTTATGATCATCACAGGAACAGCCAAGATCAAGTTCTTGGTGCAGAAAATGGAGAGAAAATATTACTGAGATGTATCAACTGAGTGTGCAAGATGTATCCAGCCTGCACAGAAGGAGATCACTGAAGGTGATGGGCTGTTCCAGGCAGTGTTGCTGTGCAGGAAATGAGGGGAGCTGGCACAGGGGATGGCAGTGATTTCTTTTCCTTGGTGCTCAGATAGAGCTGGCCCAGCAACTTCTCCAGAAAAACGCATCCTGCACCACATGTCATCCCACACAGCAAAGACTGGTTGTGATGGACATATGGCTGCAAAATTTTATTTTTTTACCTCTTGGATACTATGATGGGGAAAGAAGTTTGTCACAGGCCATAGAGACCTACTGTTACTGAGCTTTACTGCACCAAAGTTCCCTACAGTTATGCTTTTCACCATGAAAGCCCATTTCCTCTGTTGAGCATCTGTCTTGGGTTGAAGACAGGTATTTGCTGGGGAAGGCAGGAGCCTCTCTTAGAGCCCCCTTCTTCCGAATTACTAAAATTAAGCGGCCTTCAGGGAAGATATGGGGAGGAATAACAGTATTTTACTAGTGAGTATAACAAGATACAAATGAACAATAACTATGGTATTAACAACAACAACAACTACAAAGAAAAAGTCAGGGGAGTCTGCGGCAAAGCCAGGGAGCGGGATGGGGGAGGCCTTGCTTCACGAACCCCTGACTAGTCCCATTGTAGACTCGGGGCTCTGACAAGCCCTCTGAGGAGAAGGGAAGAACTCGGAGATGGAACGCAGTTCTGGTGCAGGGATGGATTAGCTGGGTCACTGTTCTTCCTGCAGTCTCATCAGGGCGTCCCAGCGGGGCGAGCAGAAGCAGCAGCAGGAAAAGGAAGCTCCTGAGTTATGGCGAACTCCTTTTCTAAGCAACCACAGCTCTGAGTGTGTCCTCCGCTCCAGCCGCAGAGCGAGATGATTTCCCTGCTGTCCCCCGGCTTCCCTTTGCCAGCCCCTTCCCCTTTCCCCCTGGGCCCGGCAAGTCTCTTTGTCTTGCAAATACTCTCAAGTATCGGCCATCAGCTTCACCCCGCAACAAATGGGACAAAATTCTATGGGTAAAGAGAATGAAAGGGACAATACCCCAACCCCCCACAGCATCCTTGCAGCTGTCTGGGTTCCTTGCTCTGCTTGTTGCTAGTGCTTTCCTGTAGTCATGGTGGTTGGAGTGGACCTTGCAGCAGTCTGTGTCAGTCAGTGATTTCCTTAAAGAGGGTGCAGTGGCATGTGGGATCCACACAGAGTCCTTGCCACATAAAAAATTAAGGTTTCCTAAAAGGAGCCTTTTGCTTTCTTAAAAATCCCTCTCTGCCCAATGTTTTGCTGATCTATGGCTTTAGCCTCTAATTAGGGTGGCCATTCACTCTGAGCATGTCGTGCACAGTGGATTTGCCTATGGTTTTCCTCACAGCGTGGTAAGTACGCGAGTTTCTTCACCTGTAGGAACCCAATGACTTTCAAGTGAAATATCCCAAGATACGGTAATTAGGGACATCAATTAGGTCTATATAGGACTGCCCACTGGTCCATGTGCATCAGCTCTCCAAAGATTCCTCTGTGAGCCATCCAGGTGCAGATGGAGACAGCAGCCAGACACCCTGAACTCTCAGAGGGGAGCTGCTCTTGCCCCAGGCCATCAGCCGGACCTCTGCAAAGCAAAGGGCAATTTCTTAAGCTGGAAATTTCTGAGAACTACATGCTGGAGATGGATGCAAAGAGTTTAAAATATATAATTATGTCGTTATTTTTTTCAAAATTTACAATAGCCATCACCAAGCTAAGTTTCAGGTCGTAGAAGTAACAGCTCATGTCACTGCATGTTAATGGAACAGAAATTTTACCTTTTATAATGTTAGGGGAAATTTTCAAAGAACATTAACCCATGTTATCTGAAGTCCAGCTGGTTTTTTGTCTGCTGTTTCTAGGAGCCATATGATAGCCAACCATACTCTTTCACAAGTTGCCTTTCTGTAATGAGTATTGTAATGGCACATTCAGTGGATACTTGCAATTCTCCCCAAAATCTCAGGGCTGCTTTTAAGCATACTCATGAAAGAAAGATTTCCTAGTCCCCTGGTCTAACATTTTTGCCCTTATATCCGTACACAGGACTCTTAGATACACATCTGCAAACACATATATGCTCATATTTACATGCATATCTATATGCAGACACACAAATTTTAACTTGTTTCTCAAGAAAATAAAACATATCAGAGATCCTTTATCTCACCCTGCTAAACATGCAATCACAGAAAATGGCCACAATATGTCATTGTATTAGGAGTAAAGAAGAGCAAAACCATTCTTTCTGCTGTGCAGAAGGAAAAGTAAACCCTTCAACCTTAAATCTAAACATTTGTGTTACGATCTTTAGTCATAAATGCAGACACCCTAATGGCTACTATGATTTTCCTTTTGGGTGGTGGTGGGGGGGCATTTATTTAGAGAATTTCAAGACTAATCTTAGAAATGCTTATTGTCTTAGTGACCAGTGTGGCTGCTTTTTTGCTGTGTTTTTTGTTTTTGTAGAAGCTAAAAATAATTTAATTGGTTTGTGTTAGCAAGAAATGCTTGGGTTTTCTTCTGTGCTGCCATGTGGCGTAGTCTGGGATGTGGGTTTTTAATGGCCTGAGTAGTTTCTGCTTTGTCCCCACAGTATCATCAACACCAACCACATGCTCCAATGTACCCTCATGTTTGTACAAGGAAATGAAACCTCCAGGCACTGCAGTCTTTCTTTTAATAACTGTTCCACCTGCCAGACCTGAGTCAAAGTTAGACTATACAGCTTTCTAGTGTTGTATAGTGCTTGGGCAGAAAGCAGAGTTTAAAAATAACTGGGGTTGTTCACATGTGCTTTGGGTACTTACATTTGTAATTCTGTTTTTTATTAATATTCCAAGACTCCTCACACAGAACCTCAGAGATATTACCTTCACATGTTAAAAAAAAAATTAAAAGACATTCAGGTGGGGAACAAGGCTCCCAATATCTCCGTTTAAGCAGGCTAGGAACGAAAGGAACTGTGTGACTTTGGTGCTGGGTTAGAATTGATTGCAAGTAATGATCCTGAGAAACTGAACTGCAGTTGCTTGCTTACACTGTTGTCTGGAAAACCTTTTAACTTATTGCAGCGGTAGTGGAAATTACATACTTGATGCTACAGGTCCCTAAATCAGCCAGCCTCTTGGAGCTGGGAAGGAAGAAGGGCAAGGATGGGGAGGAAAGAGGAAAGATCACTCACCCAGTAGTCATAAATTACCTGGCATTTTCTATTCTGTTTGGTGTGAATCATCCCATAGTACTACGTCAAAGTCTGGAGGATAAGACTGCTTGTGTCTTATCCCAGAATATGTGAAGACCTTTATACTATGCTACTATTTCATGTTTCTTTTGATCAAGCCAGACAGTGCTTCATGTTTTAGTCTGTAAAATTCTGGCTTCCAGACTAGCTCAAAGAGCAGATTTCAGTTCAGGAAGGAAAGTGGGCAATGTGACAGAGCCAGTTGCGCTACTCAGCTCACTTATTATGTCAGGGCACCGTAAAAAAGTTATCTCGCAGATAATGATATATTGACAAAAACTCATCTCTTCAGCTGTATTGTCCTTACATACTATAGACAATTTGGATCCACAGAGTTTCTGAGCAGGAGCCATTTATGAAGATGAGAGTAACTTTCTACTTTCAGCTGCTGAACCTTCCTTCCCCATCTAGATCACAGCAAAACTTCATTTACACAAAAGAGTTTGCTGCTGTCTAGCACTCTTAAAAGCCTGTGACTTACGCAGTTAAAGTTTTGTGTCTAGGCTGATGCACTTATGGGCTTCCATGACACTCCAAATGAAAGGCAGCAAGGCTTTTATTATGGTTGGTACAACTGTGCTAAGTTTGCTTGCTGTGATATCAAGTTCCTTTCATGTTTTGCACCTACAAATGGAAGAGCTCTAGTCATGTCTTTTCAAGGGGCATTTAAAATCATGTTCCATTGGTTTTATTGGCTCATTTAATAGGTATTTAGTAAGTATTATTTAAGAAATAAAAATTAATATTTTATTTAGCTATGGGTTGGTGAATGATTTGAAATATTTTTTTACCAGGTGATTGTCCATTGATCAAAACTTAATTATACCCATAAAAAATCTCAAGTCATTACTCCTTAAATGAAAATGGTAATTATATCAAATGAATGATAGAAAAAGTAACCCAATCTCTATCTCCTTTGAATGTAGTAATGCACAGATTTATGTGTAAGTGCTCAGGAGTGCAAGGAAGGTTTTGCTTTCCTCTTGGTGTGGCACTATCATCTGTTCCCAGAGAAGAGGCACAGCTATGGAGCTCCACTACTATCTCCATGGCCAGACCATTTCTGCTAGGGAAAAAATCATAGAATCAGTAAGGCTGGAAAAGACCCCCAAGATGATTGAGCCCAGCCTTTGACTGAACACCACCACCCCAGCTAAACCAAAGCAATATGTGCCATGTCCAGTCATTTCTTGAACTCCACCATCTCCCTAGGTAGCCTGTTCCAATGCTTGACTACCTTTTCTGTGAATTCCTTCTGATGTCCAACCTGAACTTGCCCTGATGCAGCTTGAGATGCTGTCCCTTTGTCCTGTCACTGGCTGCCTGGGGGAAGAGAGTGATCCTCCTACAACCTCCTTTCAGGCAGTTGTAGAGTCATAAGGTCTTTCCTGAGCCTCCTCTTCTCCTGATATGATTTACACTCTAGACCCTTCTCAAGCCTTGTTGCCCTTCTCTGGACATGTTCCAGCACCTCAATGTCTTTCTTGGGATCCAGGACTGGACACAGTATTTGAGGCACAGGCTCACCAGTCCCAAGTACAGTGAACAACTGTCCTGGTCCTGCTGGCCACACTATTTTTTTATACAGGCCAGGATGTCGCTGGCCTTCTTGACCAGCTGGGAACACACTGACTCATTTCAGTCATTGACCAGCAGCCCCAGGTCCTTTTCTGTTGGACCCCTTTCCAGTCAATGGATGTGGATATTTAACAAACTCTCCACTTAACCTCCTGTCATTTCTCTGCAAAATGGTTGCTTTGTTGTACTCTACCCAAGACCTTAAAAGCTCATCTAATAACAGTCTTAATCAAAGCACATATTTCTTCTAAATCAGTCATTCATACATGCTGAGTTTTCTCTGTGCTTACCCTAAGTTTTACTTTAGGGGATTTTTTTGAGTATGTATACAGTAACTGCAAGCAGGCACAGGATTGGCAAAGTACAGAGGAGCTAAAGGAAACATTGCTCTGCCACGATAAGACATGAGCTAGGGATCTGACTCAGGGACCAAACTTATGAGTGAATGTTAGAATGTGGCTAGGAACTGGAGTACAAAAGCCACCATAACTAGCCAGTTAATGCCACTGAATGATGAAAACCATGCTAATTACATGCTTGTATTTGCCTTTACAGCCATAGGAAATTTGTGGTAAAGCCCAAACTGAAAAGCCAGCACAAAAACACCATCAGTATCTCTAAATGTGTGTCAAATTTTTACAAAAGCATAAATAACTCATTTTTCAAACCCCTTTCTTTTTAATTCACTTTGCTGTCCAAAAGAATAGGAAGCCCAAAAGCTGTGGCTGTTAAATCTGTGAGCAGGCCTTAACATGCAATCCTTATTGTCCTTCCCTAAGAGGAGATGGGGAATTGCTGTCAGAGGTGCTAATAGGGACCAAATGGTCCCTGAAAGTTCAGCCCAGGGCACCTTCTTCAAACCCCTTTGAGACCTGAAGAGTATCCCAGGATATTTCAGCAGGAGCAGAAGGAGATGGCAAAAGATATATGTGCTGGAAGTAGGAACTTGCGTGCTCATCCCATCAAGGCAGAGTGCTAAGTCATGGCACAGTATTTTATGTTGCTCTGAAACCTTGACTAATCCTCCAAACTTTCTGAAGTCAGAACATCTTGCAGGGTTAGGCAGCAAGAGGATGGGTTACATACTGCTTCTTGAATTCTTTATAACTTTCTAGCTATAGTCTCAGCTACATAATGGTTTCTAGGGAAGAAACAAAAGAGAGTGTGTAGATTTTGCTACACATCCTGGGCTTTGTCTGCAGCTTATTTTAGGGGTAGTCTTTGGCCATTTGCCTAGAGGCCAGTCCTTTTCAATAAATCAGGCAAAGCTTGGGACATATTTATAACTTCTTTTGAGATCCCCAATTTGATGCGAGCTCTGTTGTTTCAGACGTCCCTTGGGAAAATGGTGCAGCTAGAGTGGGAGGTGGTGAAGGTTGTCCTGCACTTACTCTGCTCCCTGTCAGCCCTGTATTTATGGATCCAAAGGAGTTGATGTAGTGAGCAGGAAAACTCCCTAAAATACCAGTGGTTTTTGCGGACAGACTGTTACCTTTACAGCAGGCGGGGATCCTTCCCATAACATATTAGGATGCTTTTATAGGACCTGTCTCCCTTTAGCTCTCTGGGCTGGAAGTTGTTTTGTTACTGTGAGTTTGAAGCTTGGGGTGTGAAGACTGTGACCAGTGGCCCAAGGGATTCCCTGGGCTGCAGCCACAGCAGCAACCATTTGTTTTCTTTTGACAGCCTGTGGAGGCCCTTAAAACAGCTCAAATCCACCCGTTGACTACAGACTACAAACCACAACCCCTCTCCACTGTTTTAGAGCATATACCTGACAGGAATATAAGCCCTGGAGGGCCTAGCTGTGCTTTTCCAACTGTTCTCTAGCATTTTACTGGCTTTTTATTTACCCAGGATTTGTCCTAGAGAGGATTTGTCCCTAGAGCTCCATCTGCAGACTTCCCCTCTGGGGATACTTAACGGGTGAGGTTTTCAGAGGTGTGGGAGGTCCTTTGTAATTGTTTAAAATAACTCGGGTAGCATAAGAGGTTTGCAGAAAATATGTTGTCCCTCTCTGCAACTGTCAAGAAAATGTCCATGAACCAGGTTAGGAAATCACAGAAAGGATGTTTTATCCATAAAGCTGTCTATGAGGCTGCTGTTTTCATGTCCAAGAGCATTTCCCAAAAAGTATGGCTAGAAGGAATTTTAGATAAATTTGAGGTGGAAGAAGGGCATTTCTTCACTTTTTTCTGTGTAAAATACTAGACCCCAGTGATTCATTCTGTCATCCCAGAACCTTCAGGCAGAGAAAGACTGATCAGGTTGCTGACACAGAGTTCATCACCATACTAGTGACAAAACATTTTTCCAATACCTGCAGGAAAAGTCTTGACGCTCCTAGAAGAGGCAGATAACTACTGTGGAGATATGTTCTTGGATAGATGCTCTAAACAAAGAAGTCCCTCTTCCCATTCCCCAGTTTTGAGTAGGTTCAGACCTTATTGGAGACAAAGAAACAATAACCAAAAGCCCCAGCCATACACGTCACATATAAAGATGGTCCGTGAAGCCCTAATCTTATTTATGGATGTGGTCAGACATCATGGATCCTGCCACATCTGATGTCTGGCCTCTCAATCTCTGTGACAATTGGGGGTTTTCCATAGGCCGCCTGTTAGACAGTAATCTCCAGATTCAGCAGTCCACAGCCTGGCTCAACAACTGTTTGCCTGCTCTACTTAGCCTAAACAACCAGGCTGGAAGGATAGTTATTGCCCTGTGGTGTCTAGTAGGATGTCTTTTCAATCTGCCCCATGATAAATTTACAAAGAGGTCCTCAGCTGTGATGAACGTCAACTTTTGCTCTCAAACTCTTACAAAACTACTGAAGAGATCTAAATGGACCCAAATATCTTAAATAAATGGTGGCTGTCCCACACTCAGTCTGCTGCTGCATGCTAGAGTTAGGCCCTACCAAGGTCAGTAGGACATGCATCCTGCAGGGATGTGACCTAGGCCTCACTGAGGGGTTAAGCATGCCGATTTCAGCAGGAAAAGAGAAAAAAGACATTTGCTTATTGCTTGGGGCTTTGTTATAAACAAGTACGTCTGAAAACCATTTTCTAGCAGTGCACAGCTACAAACACAATATTATTTCTAGAAACCACCCATGGCCTCAGTGCTGAAAGATGCAGAGAGGCCTCAGCATTAGAAACGTCAAGTTCTCTTGTTCCAGACTGCGGTTTCCTTACACCTTTCCATTTTGGCATAAGTTTGCAAAGCCACTCTCCATTTTTAATATTTAAAGGTTAGCTGACGCACTGAGCATATTCTTGGGAAATGGTGTAGCTGCAGTTCCAATAGGCATGGCTGAAAGCGGGAGAAGTAATGTGGCTGTGTATCTCAAACAAATGGGGCGACAAGCTGCATGAGCCAGGAAATACATTTTTGCATTGCCTAGGGAGTAAGTCTTACTTTCTGCTTCAAACTGTAGAGATGATGGCTAAAATTAGATGATTCATGTTGATTCACTACAGGTTTAAAAACAAAAAGTCTCTCTGACCAAATTCTTTAGTGGGCAGGAGAGCCTTTTTTGTTAGAAACAAAAAAAAAATCCAAAAGGCAAAAAGCACAACACACATACACATTCACACATGCTTAAAAGTTACTGTTTTTTACCCTGGAAAATGTGGTTTCTGTAATTGAGGGTTGTAAAAAAGAAAAAAAACCTTTTAAAGCATCCCACTCGATTAGTCATTCCAGGGTGGGTCAGTCTTATCATATCACGTGATGTCCAGTAATGGTGATGCAATAAAACAGATGCTGTCCAAATTCCGTGCCACCAGTCAGCAGCAAAACTATGCAAATCAAACCACTGTCCTTTTCTAGAAATTCCAAAACATCCCGTCTCTTCCAGGCCCTATGCTTAGTAGCCTCTGCCTTCCCAAACTAAATACATGATCATTTATTTTTCAGAAGCACATGACAAGAATGAGTTCCAGACTACTGGGAATACAGCTCAGTGAAAATTCCTGTTGTATACAGAGGAAATTCCTGTTGTGTACCTTCTTGAAAAAAAGAGGTGGTAAAAAAATAATATTTCCATAAAGTGATTACAGTCTGGTATTATGTATACTTTAATACTATATATATGTGTATATATATATATATATATATATATATATA